>BJBW01003981.1:0-89809 GCA_004320125.1 Scolopax mira
GCCTCGTTCTTCAGTGGCCGATGCCTGGAGAGGGCCCTGTCTGTTCCTCTGCCTTTGACCGTGATCCACGGGTCCTGACTCCAGAGCTGGAGTCCAGTTCCCATTTGTCACTGAGACCAGTCTGGGACTTCCCCAGTGCCTACTGGTGATGTCATCTTGGGAGCTTGGTGCGGTTTTGTGTATCTATTGTATCTTATTTCCTTATTTCCTTCTTAACTTTGATATTAATATTACATTAAATTAGTTTAGTTCCTTCTAAACTCGTAAACCTCTTTATCTCTTCCCCTGTTTTTCCTGGAGTGAGAAAGTTGGGGAAGAGCATCTGTCACCATCACAAGCCAATTTGGCCTAACCCTTGACAGAGCAGTAGCCAAATACACATGAGGAGATTGTAATTTGCTGTGGGTTATTTGAAGTAATAAAGCATCTACTGCTAAACTAGAAAAGACTAGCTTTTTTTTTATAGGTGTGTGTTGAAGGCAAGTAGCAAAGTTAACAGGTTTAGGGCAAACCATCACCTGCTGTAGATTCAATTGAGATCAGCAGAATGTCACTGCTTCTAAGGAAGTTGCGCAGATTTATGCCAGTGCAGGTTTGGGACTCCACCTTTTCTCTGTATATTTTTCTCAAATAAATAGTACATAGTTAGACAGTAGACTTAAAAGGATAGTCATGAAAACATACCAGAATACTAATGCCCTTGTGAGAATTATTTGTGGTTTTCCTCTCAGAGAAATTTTGAAGGAAAATGAAGCAAATTTAAAAAGTAAAGTAATTACTATATTAATAAAAAACAAACGACCACCTCAAAACCTGGAGCTGGATACCTGCTACAGATCCACAGGAGTTGTGGAGCTGGATCTGAAAAACTGAAAACTATTATGTAAACATAAGTGTAAATCTTAATGCCAGTGTAGGATGACAGTTTAGTCAATAGCAGGTGAAAAATCAAAATGAAAGTGCTGTGAACATCACAGTGGGGCAAAATAATATACATTTATTTAGCACTTAACATTTCCAAATTGCATGACTGTTAAATAATGCAGAAAGTTGCATTGATCTTAGATGCATGGAAAGAAATAAAGGACATGCCATATTTCTAGAGTGTCTATAGCTATGACCAAGCTGTTATAAGTTTGGAGGGCTACATTAGAGAAACACTGTGACTAAGGAATTTAAAATAAGTAAGAGGGAATGAGTCTTTTCTATCTAGATTTAATAAAAATAACATCTATGTAGAAGTTAGATTAAGCAGCCCTTGGAAAACAAAGTAATTGATATTTGAGACTAAAATTGAGTTAACTGAAGTGTTTAAGAGGATGAATTGGCATACAAAATGTTATGCCTTTCTGAAGGAAAAAAAATTTAATAATATTAAAAATTGTTTTATTAAATTGTGTTATTAAAAATTGTCTTAAAGACATTTAAGGAAATACACTGGTAAAGAGTGACCATCACTCTAAGATATCGAGCGTGTGTTTGAATGACAGCCCCAGCCCCGTTCTGTTCCCTGGGAGGGTGGGAGAGCTGTGTGCCAGGGCACTCAACCAGCAGGCATGGGCTGAAAATTAGGCTTATCCTCAGCAGTTATGGAAAAGCAACTCAAAGCCATGGGTCAAAAAGGTCAACTTCTTCAGGCCATATTATCATAGAATGATAGAATCATTTCGGTTGGAAAAGACCCTTGAGATTATGTCTCATGTGTTCACGTACTGACTTGATTGTGGTGAAAAAAAAAATTAATAAAAAGGTGATCTGTTCAAGTGATTAGAGATATGACTGATGTCCCTGGGGATAATCTTTTATATAAAGTTAAATGTATGCCTAGAGGGTTACCTGAATACAGCCAGAAAATTCATTCTCTCTCAAACTTGAGAAATAAATAAGGATAAAATCATAGTAGTTGACAGCTCTTAGGTCTGACTTACTTTCTGACATTGCTGGTTGACATCATTGCAGAAGCAGGGACTAAGGCACGTCCCAAGTTCTCCGAATAGGAACTGTGTTCAAAGTGCTGGGGTTTGTGGTGAAACTGTGTGTTTGTAGCCTTAGACAAATTTATTTTTGAGTTGCCATATGTGAGGGCTTTTCATAATTGCCATCTGTGGAATGAAAGGCAATTCAGGCAAAAATGTGCACAGTTGCAAATATTAGAAAATATGGTTATTATAAAAAGTTGTAATAACTTGATGCAAATGTTCCATCTACAATGGAAGGGCCAGATTCTAATATCACGCCTGATGCACAGTAACAGATTTTTCTTAGGTATGACGGGATGCCCACGCTGCGTCTGAGATTAGAATCTGTCCCAAAAATGGATTATTGGGATATGAAAGAGCCAATGATGAGGAAAATCAAATTTTATTGAGCTTTTTTTCCTCACCCTTACTATGTGAGGTTTGGCTTTCAGTGAAGTTCTTGATCTTTGTAATTTATTAGGAAAATTAGTAATAAAAATGATGATAAAATGTAGAAAATAATTTTCCTTCTTAAAAAATTCGCATCATCAAATTTGGAAAAAAACCCCTGATCTCTCTGTAACTGGTTGCTCTGAGCAACTAGTAAATTTTGACTACGTGAAGCATTATCTGAAGCAAATAACAGTGGCTCCGTTACCAGGGGGATTCCCTGAGGTGGTGGTATCAGGCACTGGCATCAGTACAGTTCTGGTGTTGTGGAGGTTGCATGCGGGTTAATTTACTCTGCAAATTCTGTAATCAACATCACTATCTTAATTTATTTAAATCCCCCAGTTTATTCTCTTTTATTTTCCCTCATATCCAGATACTGTCTTTTGTTGTTGTCTCTTTGAGGAAGGAGGTAAATGAGATTCAGATAGGAGCCATAATTATTCTGGGAAAATCACCCCGTGGCAGTGATTTATATGCAAAATCTTGCCCTGCAGCAGCTTGGCGGCTACACAAGGCTAGGAAGGCAAAGGCTACAGAGCTGCTCTCCTTCTTAAATGGTATATTTATGGCCCTTGTCTCTTGTCTTTAATTCACAGTGACCTGGGTTTAGCAAGAGAAGTTGTTATGGCTATCCCAGTCTCATCTCCAGAGTAACCCAGCACCAGCCAGGTAAGAAACTCCCCATGGACGGGGAGATCTGATTTTCTAGTGTTATGGGAAGATGGAGGGGTGCAGTGACCTGACTCCTCTGCGCTGCCCCAGGGCAGAGCTGACACAGCCCCAGTGGCACTCCAGTTAGAAAGCCCCTTGTGACTGTAGACTTCAGTGTTGAGCAGCAGCTCCAGCAGGACTTCCATGACCTTGGCTTATAAGAAGCTTCTTGAAATGGTATTTAGAGTGAAAGTGATGGCTGATGTTCTGAAGTGCAGAGTGTTCCTAATGACCTCCATGGCAATTAGTTATGAAAATGAGACCCCTTGTCTAAATGACTAGTTATGAAGAAAAGGACCAAATCCTTCAAAGAATTAGACTGTTTTGTTGGATAATTATTATAAACCTTTTTTTTTTTTATCTGAACTCAACAGTTTTTCATTCAACACACAGGATTATTATTCTTATGTTGCAAACAAAGGGTTAATGCAGACAAATTCTAATAGATTCAGTGTTTTTAGCAAAGGTTAAAACCACAAAAATGGTCACTGCAAATGTTTTTTTAATCTACAGCTCGTCAGTTGTTTCTGAGAGCAATACCCTTGAGTTACTGATGCTTCTGAGACCAACTTAGAGAAGCTATAAATCTTTATAACTCACAAGTGAAGCAATAAAATTTCAATGGCAAAATGTTTATGTCTTCTGGAAAAGTGTGAAAAATATGCCACTGTGTAAGGACAGACAACTTTTGCAGGAAATATTAAGACTGTCTGTGAATATTCCATAAACACCATAAAAGTCCACATAGTTTTAATATTATATCTTTAATAAAAATTTTACTTTTCAAGTATTTTTTTAACTAACCATCGATCTTCAATATTCTGAAAATAGAAGGATTTCATTCATCATTTATAAGCTACATAAATGCTAGCCAGATGCCATTGAATAAACTACTTTTGTAGGTGTGCATATTAAGGTATTCCTTTTCACAAAAAGATTTGTGTATAAAAATTATATATCCTTACATAACAATATAAATTCCAAAATAGTATTTAATTTAAAACTGTAGTAGTTTCTATCAGAAATATCATGGGATGTAACTGCAGTTATAGATTTTTAAGCTTCAGCATCAACAAACAAATCAAGTTAGACTGAATACTGCATCAAAGGAAACTTGAATGCTGGGCATCACCAAAAAGAATGTTTCATGTCTCTCTGCCTCCTTTCCAGTCGCTTTCTAGTTTCACACAGGGACACTCAGACCCTAAAAACATCTTAGGCGTGCAGATAATTGATATGCTTTCCTGGTCAGTCTGTTCTGATACTTTGTTTTCATTCTTTTGCAGTTTCAAATCAGCTGAAAGGTTATTGGTGTCAAGCCTCTAGTTCAAAATCTTTTGTTATCTAGGCAGTTATAGTAAGGGTTTGAAACTATATGATATTGTTGCTGATGCAGCAAAGGATTAGGATGAAAGATGCTGTTTGTATGATATTATGAACAATAACTAGGATCCCTGTATCATCTTTGCTTTTTTGTGACTTCTCTGACCCTTATGTCCTCTGCAGTCTCACAAATCTCCATGTCTACAGGATAAATTCCTTCATTGTCATAAAATAAAGCAAGAACTGGGGATTTGGAAGGTAACATGTCATTAATTACAGTACCCTGCTTCATCAGGACAACATAATGCAGTCACTTTTATGGAACTTATTCTACAGAACTGTAAATGAAAATGTGTTTCTTGTTCTACCATCTCACTTGAAAATGTGCCCCAGGAATATAATGGTGGAATACCTAAAAACATTTTTCCTTATATAGCCTTAATGTATGCATGATCAGTTGACACACGTTTGTCCTTGGAATTATTTGTTCTCTGGTCTTGAGACAGTAGTGCTTCTCCCTCCATCATGCTTATCGTAGCGTATTTATGGGCAGCAATATTTTCCTCTCTTAACTTTGTAAGTCTTGTGAAACTGGCAATGCAGCTGAGCAGCCAGACTCCTCTGCTGCCACTGGCTTTCTCTTCCCCAGCTATTGTGTCTTTCACTGTACGTTAATGCTTACGTTTACCTTGAATGTGAGGACCAGAACTCTGCATATTCTCACAGTAGTTGGCAGTCTCAATTTTGGGCCTCCCAGATGCTAGTTTTCATTTACTCCCCCCTCTTCCACCCCACACCCTTTTCTTTTAACCATTGAGTTAATTTAAGATTGATATGCCTTTGTTTATATTCTATTAATGTGTTATTCTGTTATGTAAATTTTAGTCTAAAATAAGGGCAAACATTTTAAGAAAAACTGATCTTCAGTATTTAGTCTATATTCTTACAGAAAATTGAGTATTCAACATCAATTGAACACAAAACGCTCTGATTTTCAGGTTTTCATTAAATCAAACAGTATCACTAAGAAATATAATTTCACATCAGTATTAATTTCTTTTACATAGCGGATGTGCAAGTGTTTTCTAAAAATAAAGGCATACATGAAAGAAAAAGACATAGCTCCTTCAGAAGTTTTGATGACAGACTACTATGTGGGTTTTTTCCTATTTTCTAATCTTTTCTACTTTTTTCATGTGTGTTTCACTGGTGTTGATGGTGCTTGTTTCACTGGTGCACACAGCATAGCAGAGCTTTGCATAGAGCATGGTAGTTAGTAGCTGCAATTGCTGTGGAAACCAGTAGAAAATGGTCTAGATTCATGCTAGACTGAAGTGGAGAGAAAACTGAGTCTTAAAGACCTACCCATTGTGGTTGAGAGCTTCACTGCCCAAGTGGTCTATTGCCCACTTCTGATCTGAAAGTGTCTACCTGATGCAGTACTAGCCACCACATGTGGAAAATTGACTTGAATGAGAGGCAAATGAATTCTGGGTTTTTTTTAGTTCAATAAAAGATGTGTTAAATCATGTAAATGTTATTCTACTGTCTGAGCTGCTACTTTAACATGTCACAAGTGCCTGTGGAAGAGATTGTACTTCAGAGCTGCAGAAACTGTTCTGGGACCCTGTTCCAATGTACACCAATTTCTGCTTCATATTGGAGCCACTTCAGAGAAATTTAAATGAAACTAAATCATGTTCCTCCTAGGTGAGAACAAAATAAGTTTTATTTTAATGCTGGTCTTGTGCCAAATGCTGCATACCAACTTTGTAGCATAAAATCAGGGGGAAATTGGGAGGAAAAAGGTTGATGTTAGATGATACTTTTCTTAAGTTTACAGGGATATACAACATTTATATGGGAAAATGTTTGCTCTGGGGTTTTGTTTTTTTTTCTGGGAATTGTGCTCCCATGTGTTTTCTCTCCTGACATCTGCCTGTTGCAATGTTAGGTGTATGTGTAATTTAGTCAGTGGGCTACAACTGGAGGTCTGTCTCTTTCTCACTCATTGCAAAACAGGCAGAATTTCATCTTTATTTTCACCTCACTAATCTCACATTTCTACCTGAGTAAATAATGGTCCTTACCCCTATCATTGTGCCTTCAGTTGGGCACTTTTGGTGCCTAGAGAGCTTCAAACAGAGCTTCCTATGGCAATATGGAAAAATGTGATGGTTACTGAAGAGACCTAAAGGTGAAGCCTTCCAGCCCCTATTAAAGATAGAAACTGCGTTTCTGCGTAGATAATGTTGCTACATGATTCTCCTGTCAATTTGCAAATGCTTTGCCTTCAGCCTTTCTCTAATTTCCCAAGCCTTTCAACCCTGCTTTGCTGTGAGAAATGTCTGACACTTAGTTTTGCCTGTGCAAGGGTAGAGCCATGCTGCCTCTTAGGGCTGACTAGACCTGAAATCAGCCAAGCTTTGCCTGATAGTAGACTCCTTGAAGCAGCAATTAAGTAATCCTCCTGATGATGGCTTTGCCACTGCGAAAGTTTTTGAAGCCAGGGTGGAAAATTCTATAGTCGAGGAGGGAATGAGGAACTGGGGCGAAGCAGCAAGCTGACTCTTTCCCTTGCCCTATCCAATTGCCAGCCCTAGGATCTTTTCCAGGGCTAAGTTTCTCTTCTGCTCCTCCTGCCCCTCTCTGTGGCCCTGGTTTGCCTCTTCCGAGTGGCAGAGCCTGGTTTTCTCTGCCCCAGAGGGAGGCATCCGAGCTGGCTCTGCCTCCTCTCTCTGCACCTGGGCCCCTTCTGCCCAGCTCGGACAGTCTCGGGCCGTGCGGGTGGTGCTGGAGCCAGGAGTCTCCTGATGTGAAGAAACATTCCCCACCAGGTCTTACAGCTTGATGCTGAAGCATGTTCACAGCAGATGGCATCTGTAGGGAGCTTAAACAGCAAATTTCTACAAACAAAAAGCTTGCAGCTTGATTACAAACACCAAAAAAAAGATTCGTATAACCCGAGTATCTGGCCTGCTATGTTTTGAGTTTTTCTTCTTGATTACAGATATTTGAGCATCACATAATTGCAACAATTAGATTATCTTTTTAACAAGAAAAAATATTTTGTCTTAATTTTTACTTCAAACTGACTGAAACTCTTTTTTAAACCTTCCATTAAAGTCAGGTGTGGCATGTACTTGTGGTAATAAACAACTATATACAAGAGTTTCTAACAGGAAGCATTAGACCAACCTTATTTTATATAGGAAAAGAAATCCCTTTTTTTCACTTTAAAAATAAAAAAAACACAAAGTGAATGGTGAGAACCCTAAGTCATTAGTCAGGGGGAAATCCTATTGAAATCAGACTCTTATGGATTGCCCAAACAACAAAGTGCATACTCATATCTGTAGAAAAATTATTTCAGGTTAACAAATTTATTGAAAACATCTGCTCCTCTAATTAGCATACTCAGTACTTAGCGTCTGCACTTGTTCAAAATGCCAGAGTGTTTCATTACGACAAGAGGTATTGTGATGTCAAAAAGTTCAATCAGGAATAAAAAGCAGCTATCACTATTGATTTTTTTAAAATAAAATATTAAATAGAAATCCATTTTTTTATGTTTTATTGCAGCCATAAAAAGTAGTAGTACTAGTAGATCATATGTCCTGAACAACCACTGCCAAACATGAGGTACAGATTCTATGACAAAGTTTTTATCTCATTTTCAAACCCTTTCCTACTTGTAAATATCTAAAAAGTATCCCTTAACCCCTCCAATTCTCTTATGAGATATTTTGAAACTGTTTTGCTTTATCCTGAAAATGTTCTACACTGCCTTTAGGATAGAAATTCCAGGGCTCAGTCTGTTGTCAGCAGAATGTGTTTACCATTAAATAATACCATGGTAATGCAGGGTGAGCTAACACTTGTGGCAGCCACAACACGAGCGTGGCTGACTCAATCCCTCCTACCTTTTCATATTAGTCTTTGTAATTGTCTTAATTGTCTTAAACCCTAAACTCTGGCTTTTCAACGTTTCAGCTATTGTCTGTTCTTAAACATTAACAAATAGTGGATACCTTTGACGGAAGCTGAAATCAACTTTAAAAACATAGATGTGACATTCTGCCGTTCGGGGGGATGCACACTGCTTTATCACTTAGGACAATGAGGAACACAACAATGGCTGAAGAGAAAACAAAAATGTGGCTCTGCTGAACCCAAATCTCTGCCAGCAAGCTCACAAAAACCTCACCATGGACAAAGTGGCCTGAGCCAGGGAGTTGTTGAGACTGTATTATTTGATGACTAATTTTACATCTATAAGCAAGTCATTTAACAGTCTCTGTATTAAATTATCTTTTATTGTAAATCCCTGCGTTCCATTGGACATGTGTCAGCTGAGGAATTTACCCAAATTCTTTCTCTGGAAATGTCAAGCTGGTGAATGGACTCATTATAAACAAGGGTTTGTAACACATTTGGGGCCTTAAAAATTAAAACCGGTTACCAGGCTGATAAAAAAATTATTCCTTGACTCCCATGCTGCTGCCTTTAAGAATAAATTTTCATTTTGAGTAGGGATATATCAATCTGACCCTAAATGAGTGCAAATGAAAACAGTTTTTTACCAGCAAGCACAAAGATATGTTCTGCTACTGCTTAACAGAGAGACAAGGGTGTGCTACACTTATGGCAGTTTCCTTTCCCAGTTCTGTCAGTCAGGGATATAATCTCAAAAACTTTCTATATTCTAGATGTTCGGCTGTCTGGGGTTTTTTTCTTTCTCTCTAGGCTTGCATAGATTTTAGACTATCCATTCCTTAACATAGAGGGCAACCCTTCTGCCCCTCCTTCCTTGCCAGTCCCTTCTGAACACCTCGTAGCCCTCAAAAGCCACACTCCACTCATGGGATTTGTCTCACCAGGTTTCAGTACTGGCCACTGTATCACAGTTTTCCAGCAGCACAATAGTTTCCAACTCCTCCTGTTTGTTGCCCAATTAGAACTAATAGCTGCTATTAGAACTGGAATTAATGGATAAGGATATGTGAGGAATACTGTCTCCTTGTATGGGATTCAGATGCAGTATTTTAACCAATTATTTCTGTCAGCAATAGGTCCAGTATTAGCCTTCTCAGATTTTGCATAGACATAGAGCAGATGTTCTCTGGAGAATTAACAGTAAAGCATTTGACATGCAGCTGCATGGAAGCTTTTAGGGAATTAACTAATCAAACTCACCTCTGCTGTAGCTACTTCTGCTGTTGGAGGATATAAAAGTTCAGGGATCATACAGCAGAGCTACACAATGGAAAATGAGGGCTTTTGAAAGCAGGGAAGTTTGTCCTTCAGGGAGGATAGATTAGTAACAGGAGGAGTTCACAGAAAGAAATTCCTGGGTGGTTTGACATGGTTTAGGGGAGATAGCCTGTTTCTTCAGCACCTCCCAGACTCTTGAATAAAGATTTAAGGCAATGAAGTCACTGAGTCCAGCCTAAAAGACCTGCTAGCAGAAGGGCAATATTCAAGCAATAGCTCGAATAGGTGCAACTCATAGCAAGATGCAATACCTGGATTTGAGCATAATTCTGGGAGGAGGACATTGTGATTCTCTACCTGATGGTAGACAGTTCACTGATAAATTCAGGAGGGAAATAATAACATGCTGTGAGGGGAAAAAATAAAATAAAAGAGGCTGTATGCTGCATAAGTCATGGCTAAAGTGCTTCAACTGTAGAGAGGAAAAATGAAAGTGGTAGTTAATCCATTACTAAAACGTATCATTTGTATTTTCATGCATTGCTTTCTTTTTCTCGGTGTCTCAAAAAAAGCTAATATTGGCAAGTTTAAAAGATGTTGAAGTATTCACACAATATCTGTATATTCCTAACACTTAAAATATTCACCTGTCTGATATACTAGTGACTTCAGTCAAGACAAGGATCAAAGTTTAACGAATGCAGCATTTTTGTGATGTTGGGACAGTTTAGCTAAAGTTGCCTTTTGACTCAATAATGATACCTTCCCTTTGAGTACCAAAAAACCAAAGGATTTGCACTGAACATGCTCAAAGCAAGACCGCAGCCTCACAGGGTCGGAGGATTAGTTGAATGGCAAGAAACATTTATTTCTACTGCTGTGGCAAAGATTGTGATAACTGTCCTGTGAGCTACTGATTGGCCTTGGTGAGGGCTTGTTAAGCAGCAGGCAGGGGTTGGCAGCGCTCCTGCAATGCAGCAGGTTGGAGACTGTAATCAGCACAGGGTAACTATCAGCTGAGATAAGCAGTCAAGCCCAAAATACCTCATTTTCAGCAGTGAACTAATCCTGGTAATGTCTGTTACAGAAGCGCTGTCTTGGATTGGGTTTTTTTTCTTACTTTGTGGGGGGAAACCTTGGCTTTGTAATCATTCCTAGTGAAGGTTCCAATATGCAGTAAATGAGCAGTGGGGTGAGCCTAATTCGTTCCAGTTCACATCTGCAGCCCTTCTAGATTGAGAGGGCAACTTTTTTCTCATTTTGAGAACTCTGATTATAACATTACAACTTCCCTTACTGCTGTCTGAGGTTTGGATCAGTGCTTTGCTCTCTGTGTAACAATACAATGTTTACAAGCTATGGGGGAGGTTTTCTTCAGTTGCATAGGGGTTTTTGGATGAAAAAGAAAACTCTATGTTTTATGGAGGCATGCTGCTGCCAGTGCCTTGATGAATATTTGCACATATCAGAGAATTGATAGGTTAAATACTGCAGCTCTAAGACCTTCTCACTTTTAAACTGTTTACTTACAGTTTTAACTAGAGCCAAAGCTGAAAGTTCCATAACCTAATATTGGTAAAATTGGTGTGCTTGTGTCTGAACTGAAGCTCTGCTGCTTCAGTAACTAAATGAGGATATTTCTTAGACTAAAAATACTGTGTGTAACATCAGGAAGTCAAGTTGTATCAGCTTAATATTATATTAATGTTCTTACATATACATCATTATCTCCTACCATAAGCTGTGCAGCTGTTCATGAAATCTGCACCCACTCTATAGTTTTTGACATATCTTGAACAGATATTTTATCAAAAACCCACCATGTCTAACCTTGTAGACATCAACATAGAATTCCTTACATTTGCCTGTTAATAAATTTATACTTTCCTATATATATGTATTCCAGCATATCTGGAATTATCTGCACTTAATGCTCCTTTGTGACCTTTATGCATGTAAGGAGCAAGGAAAATGCACTTGGGACTTGCACGTGTCATGATTGAGTTTAATCTTTTACGATTGAAAGAAGCTGAGCACGTAAGATAGAAATAGTGCAATAATTGCTTCTTATTCTGGAAAATACTGTTCAGATTGTATGTGGTGGAAATCCCTTTCTTTAGTGCTCTACAGAGGACTATCTTCAGCCACATAATTGGAGTTTCTGCCATCACAGGAAGATGACCCCAGTCCTAGAATTAGTAGCAATCCTTCTTTTCCTGTATGCCTTGTTTTCCTGTATGCCTCCAGTTTTTCCAATTTACATGTACACTGCTTTTTAAAGTTAAAATGTTGTCCTTTTGGTAGATTATTGGAAGTAGTTCCCTGTTAATGGAATTACTCTTGGCTGAGAACTAAAGAAAAATGACTGACAAAGATCTGCTAAATTTTCTAAAAAACCCTGTACACATGACTTTAAGCTGCACCACTGGTTCCATACTGATAACAGTATCTTTGAAATCTTAAATGAAGATCAGATATATTCAGGTATGACATGTGAATATGAGATAACCCTTTTTTCCTAGAAGGCCAAGTGCATCAGGTTTTGGAAATTATACTGTTCTTCGCTTGAAGACTGATTACTCTGAAAAGTATACTTAGGGGCTATTTGGAATTCTTACTCACTGAGTGTGAATCATGGCATTTTCTACCAGTAGTCTCATGTTTTCATCTCTCCAAGAGCTCTAGGGAAAAAGAAAGGCAACAGACATTTGGAGAAATTGTTGCTTCCTCCCTCTTTGTGAATTCAGTTAGAAATGAGTTAATTAGTATCTAAAGCTCCTCATTACTCATAAGGTTTGTTTCTGTTTGCTTTTGGCTTCGTTTATAACAGAAAAGTAGCAGAATCAAAAGTTCATTTTTAGGGTTTATGCTTCCTTCTCCCTGACGTGTCATAATTGTGAAAGGGTTGAGACAAGTTTTCTTCTTTCTTCTGTTCTTTGAATGGGATCAGCAGCAATATAACCGATAACAAAATGGCATTGGCTCTGGCTCTGGAATTGGAAGGACCATTCTTATGGGAAGAAATGATCATTTATTCAGGGGATGAGCCAGTACCAACTGCAGTGATTTATTTTTCTACATAGACAAATGAACTGTGAAGTAAAGGTTCATTAAACAAAGAATATCAAGTATGCAGAAAACTGTGAAAGTTACCAAATACAATGTAGATGAGCAGGAACCTTAGAAAATTGATGGCATCATAGAACTTATAGCTTTTCAAAAACAAATATTTTTCAGAGCTTTAAAAATATTTTGATTGTGTTTCTTAAATTGTCAAGTATTTCTCATTGTAACCTCTTACCTATTATAATTGCTTAGATACACTGAAATTGTTGCAAGGTTGGCAAGTTTTAGTGTAATATCAGCCTGGTTCCCAGAGGAATGGAGACACCTTTATATCATTGAGACTTGGGCACTTCAAGGGGATCTGCGAAGGAGGGTGAAAACTCATGGGAATAAGGATGTGGAATTTGGCTCTGAATTAATGCCCGTTGTAGCCTCTTGTAGGGTTTGTTTATATTGCCAGCCCAAGCTATTGCTTCTAAGGGCCTGTTTTGTATATTGATTCTACAAAGATTTATTTTAAACAAATCTCCTCTCATAGCCATTGTTAATCACTGTTTCAACTTTTAATTATTGTCTAGGCAGCTAGGTTTCTGAATTATATTCAATGTCACTGGTATTTTCTTTTCTTCTGAATTCCAAAAAGCTACTTTTAAACACATGGTGTCTCAGATTCACGTGATCTGAGAAATATGAAATCTGAGAGGATACAAGATAATTCAACTAATGTTTTAGTGAGAGAGAAACTACAATGAGAGAATTAAATATTTCAAGTTATATTTCAAGTTATGTATAGACTGATACATTGACTTCAGACCATGAGCCACAGCTTTTTCTTAATGTATTTTTAAACTCATTTTATTTCTTTTGAAGGGACACATTTTTTCAGGAAAAAAAAAAAAGGTACACTAAAGTGCTGTTACTCTGTAATATTAATTTGGTTCAATTAGTATGAATTTTGAGTACATAAATTTGCATAATAGAAAAGCAATAAGGTTGGGTTATACATGACTTTTCCTTAATAAATACTTTAAACTCTCCTGTAGTTATTAAAAACTGACTTTGTTGATAAGGTTTAAAGGTTAGCTAAGGGCTTTATTATAAGGTAGGGAGGGTTTTGTTTCTAACAAAGGCATTAGTGAAAACACTGATAAATTGTTAAAAGTGTGGTTTTACTGATTATTTTTTTCTTTCTCTTCGCTTTTGGAAAATTGAGTTAGGCTTAGCTAATAGGAACTGTTAAAGTACAGAATTTAACAGAGGATAAACATTCCTTCCTGGGATAAAAATGAGGATTAGGGTTTATATCTTTTAGTATACTAGAACAGTTTCTTGAAACAAACTGTATTTGGAGATTACGTGAGATAACATTATAAGTGTTCTGGAACCACACTCTGTGAGTCCTGTGAGCACAGATGGTCACTGCAGGCAAAATCACAGCCTGAACGGATTGAATGCATTTGTATATTTGATATAGGGAACAAACCTTATATACATAACAAAGAAGGGTGTTGCATGAGCTCTCTGCAGCCCCCAGCTCCCATGATACAATATGATATAATACTTGAATCAAATAGTGTTGCAGAGCTCCGTTTTAATGGGTCCTGGGGATGCTCTTTCCTGGAGATTATCTACACGTACAACATGCGTGTGTCTCCATTGCTACCCGAGCTTCTTGGCAGGTTTGTTTTTCTGCATATCAACTTAATGGTCTGAGATTCCTTTTATAATTGGTATTTCAGTACATTTATCTGTAATTTTCATTCCCAATAATTTATTGAACCAAGGTTTTTATTCAAAACTTTGGATACAATAGAAGCCAAGTATTGAGCAGCTCATGTTACCTCCAGTTGAATTCCATGTTTACACAAAATGACAGGAACTTAGAGTGGTTGTCAGTAATCAAATTTGTCTACCACACAATGAGATAATGTTTAAATAAAATGGAATCTTTCCTTAATTCAAGATAGAAAGTCAATTCTTAATGTTTGTTTCTTCTAAGCTAGTATGTAAGATTCTGGAGGACAATTTTTAACTGGTAACTTTCTTATACCCTGGGGAAAAAGTTACAGAAGAAACTAAATCTGAGAAAATATTTATACATTTTCATATATAAAAGGATTTTTCATACATAAAATGCCTTATGTTTTTATAAAATAAATGTTTAAAATGAAATGTCTCCTTGGAAAAACAATAATTTAAGAAACAAAATGGAATATAAGAAACCTCTTAATATTGGGGTTGGCTTTAGAAAACACTTGTGTGCCTGTCACACGGCAGACACTATTACAGAGCTGTGGTCTCAGGATTCTCTGAACTGCAGAAAGAGAGACTCGAGATTCATTTTCAATCCAGCTTTAAAAAAGCTTACTTCAATAAAATATTGAATTATGTCAAAAGTGATGAAACTTTAAGGGTGATATACTGGAATGGTATTATATGGTCTAACCTCAAATCTGTGCCTGTAATTTTTATGTCTTGCATCTGTGTGGAGAGAATTGTCAGATGAATGGATCCACTTTGCCCCCACCTGGGTATGTGGTTTTATTTTAAATGTGTTCCAAAAATTTTCAGTATCTGTAGTCAAACTCCCACATGACTTACACAGAACTTCTGAAATTAATGCCATGGAAGCTTTTACATGTTTTGGTCCTTTTGTCAGTATATTCTACTGAATATTGAAGAGAGATTCATTTGACTAAGATTCATTTGATAAGATCAGAGATATATTTTTCCAGATGAAAATGAAATCTGTAGTTCTGCTTGGCTCAAAAATGATTCATCATTATATCTACTGATATAATTGTATCTAGCATAAAAATACTTATTATGATTAGTAGTAGACAATTATAGTAGTGGTTTTACTAGAAGACAAAAGAACACAATAGGTACAGCAACATTTAGAATATTTATGAGTTGTGTATAAATAAGAACATTTATCCCTCTTTCCAGTAATGTTTTTTTATTAAGAAACATATCAAATACTGGAATTCCCCTTTCCAAGCCGCAGTTAATTTTGCATTTCTTTTGATTGGGTCTCCCTGACTCTACAATTTATACGGTGACAGGAAGGCCAGTAGGATATTTGGTTGTTTTCTCATCAATTTGAGATCCTATTCTACCTTTTCCTGACCAGTGCTTTTAAATCCCTACATATTCTTATTCCTCAAATCTGTGTTTCTGGCCTGCTGAGTGAAAATCATAACTAATAGCTCCCTTCAGCAAACCGTGCCTCCCTTTTTAACTTTGCCTTTTGGAACAAATAGTCAATTTAAGTTTGTATTAAATGTGAGTTTTGAATTGGATTGTACAGTACTCTCCTAATGTAAAAGCTATGACTTTATAGCAGTCTTTATAAAGCATAACTCCATAACTCATCACGTGTTCTCATTTCTCTACATTCTAGGTATATGTATTCTATAAATCACTTTGCCTTTTATAGTCTCTATACATCTCAAAATAAATTGAAACCTAAAATTGCAGTACAGAAGTAAGTTATTCCTGAAAAATCCAATTGGTAGTTATTATGTTAGCCACTTGGCACTTGCCCTTTCTTTCCAGAACTCACTGTTTACAATGCCATCCTCATTTGTCTGTTCTTCCAACTTAAAATTTATGCATCATTATTAAAGAGAACAGTCTTCTCCAAGATACTTTCAATAGCACTATTTATGCTCAGAATCTGGAGGAAAACTTAAAGGAGTATTGTAGGTATTATACCTTCTGCTTACTTGCAGTATCTTAAGTTCTACATATTAAGAAGTTGTTCAGATTTTCTTCATACAGTCAAGGTCACCGTAGATATTTTACCTTCCACAAATCCTGGGTGGAGAGATTCTGTTGTGTGTGTTTCCTATTTAGTATCAAATGGAAAGATACTTCATTTTGGTATTTCTACCACTTCCAGGCTGGGTAAGGAGCTTGCCTCCAGTAATTGAGGTTTTCCTGATTAGAAGTCCACTGAAGGAAGTCACACTGCAGCTGTAACTGTGCATTGTGCTCTGCCTCACTCAGTTACACTCTTCTGGGTGGCAGCTGGCCCTTCTTCTGTGGTCTGCCTCATGCTCCCCTCTACCCAACTGAGAACTACAGTCTGCTGCAAGTGGTTAGTTGTGATCCGACAACCTTGATCAAACAGCTGGATCCTCTCATGAGTCCCGATCCTTTTCACGTGGTTACATTTTATGATTATTTCATTCTTAGCATTATGCCAATTTACCACAAGCAGCTTGTTTCCAAGAGTAGCAGATTTTTGCCAAAGGCTGCCTTTTGAGAATCAGAGTTGATGTTCCATATATCATGATCAAAACCAGGGAGAACGTGCATATCTTGCAAAACCTGAGCATTTTGTGTTCTGTAAGAGTTCATTCCAGCTTCAGATCATTCAAATTGATTTGCCTACCAGCTGTATTTCACACGGTCTATTTGGGAGCACTTTGCTGCCCCACAAGATGCAAGTTCTTATTTGTGAGATCAGTGTCACTGAACATCAGGGGTACTCCCTGCTCAGTTTGCTCTTCGTGCAGGACTGTTGGGCCCTTGGACTTCATACTCCACACTCTCAAGATCGATGAGGAGGGTGTTGAGTGACATTGACTCTCCCTCACTGCTGGTTCGTTAGCTCACTGTTGACTGTGATTTCACCTCTTTGTAATTGCTTTTCATCAGGGTTAGTTATCTGGAAAGCCCGTAGTGCATCCTATCCCAATGCTTTTCTGAAATCGGGCTTGTTCTCAGGTACCAGTTGCAGAAGTCATCAGAAAACCTTTTTGACAACTTTGGAGTTGTCTGTGGTTAGCCTCAGGCACAGGATTTATTACGCTGTCTCTCTGTCTCTTATGAAAACAGAATAGAAATTTTCTCTTTCTGCCTTTGGAATCTTCCCAAGAAAAACAAAACTTTGGCTCAGGCAAGATATTTCTGAAGTCGCTGTAATACCTCTTGGGATATTAATATCAGAATCAACTTCTTCACTCATGGTGATCTCTACAGTTATCATTGCCTAGCATCTGCATACATCTGTCTGTTCAGATCACTGCTTGCTATAAAGGCCCTGCTGATGTGCCATCAAATTCCAGATAACTTTCTTCAGCATCTGATCAAAGGCACTCTGCCTTTTCCACACCTTTCTTGTTACTCTGACTAAGCTAGGTTCTAGTTTTCTGGGCTTACATCACTTTCTTTTGGTGCACTATCCAGCTTTGCCATGTTTATTCCTTACTCCACAAGATCTCCCACTTTTTCTGAAAGTATCAAGATGCATTTTTCTTTCATTACAGCACCTTAGATAGTCCTTCTCAGTGATCTCCCCTTTTTAATCTGAATGTGTTTCTCAGTTTTGAGACTCCCAGGAATTTTCTGCTGCTGCGGGAGTCTTCTTTACCTACTTCATAGCTTCTGGTCCATCTCCAAGTTACTGGCTGAAAATGTCCTCTTTCCTTTGGCTTTCTGTTTTGCATTAATCAGCAGAACGTCTTCTGCAGTCGGTGCTTCCCAGCTGCCCTCTTGCTCCCCGCTACCTATACAAATGAAACAACCCATTTTCAAAGCTCATGTAATCTCCAGTTTCAGGAAATCATGCCTACCTTTCTCATCATATTTCTTTTTTACTTCAGGCTATTCCAGGACAGTGGTTCTGGCTGGACTTCTCAGCAGCTCAAGTAGAGCCGCTCAAATGAAGCCCGATACTTTGTGTAAGATGAACTATGTGCTTTGTGAAGGCTCTGGCACTGAAGGGCTGCAATTGTAGCTAGTCTAACAGGACAGCATCTATTATGTTTTTGTGGATACAATAGAGAATTTTAGGTGTTTCTAGGTCTTTTGATTTGTTCTGTGTATTTGGAGAATATAGGATCCTGCCAATGATACCATTCATGTGCACATAGATTTCCAGTGCTGTACTTCAATTTGTCTGACTTGGTTTCATTTTTTTTAGCAACCCTTGGACATTCACCAGCTGCTCACCTTTAACTGTAGGTGAAGCAAATCTTTTTTCAGTAATTTTCCCTTAGAGCCACGAATGCTAGTCACTAATAAGCGAGGAGAACTGAAACAGATGCCGGAAAATTAAAATCAATTGATTTTATGCGTAACAGTAACAAGGCATTTTATCTTGGTGACAAACAGTGCTATCTTAAGTAAACATTCATTTGACCTAGTGGCTTTGGTATCAGTTGCTATTAATACCCATGTAGCACTCATTAACAAGCCTGCAGCTTTGGGGGATTTAGCTGAATAGTAAGTAAAACTAGATGTGAAAATAAACTGACCTATAAGCAACAATTTTTTTTAAGGAAAAAAAAAAAAGAGGAAAATATATTGAAGCTAGTCCAACACAATAAAGGAGACAAATAACTGTAGGCATTTAATGAATACTGTCTTATAAATAGAAAATAGTTGTGAATGAGGAAGAGTTTCTAAAATTAGAATTTGTCTCAGATGAGATACTTAGAATAAATTTATGGAAGTCATGTTATGTGGCCATAGGAACAAATTTAACAATAAACAGACAACCAGTATAAATGCATAATTAATGCTGTGCGCCAAAATGAACAGTACCAAAGCAGCTTTCATATTCACAACAAATTGAAGGAAGCTCTCCAAAAGGAACTCATTTGCAATACAGAGCCAATGAAATAACATTTGCAAATGTTTCTACTGTGTTGGAAGGCTGAAAGAGATATTTACCAATTTTTCTGGATTACAAAGTAGGAATTGAAGTTATTTTAATGCCTTCCTCCATTTTACCAGCTGCATACCTAACCTGACCTAAACCCATAAGGTATCTTTTAGCTCTTCCTCTAAACATTACTGCAAAACTCATTTGATAGATCCATATATCAGATTCACAGCTGTATCAGAAGTCCTTGGTGGCCTTCTATATGCGAGTAACTCAGCTATCACTTGAGGAATCTGCTTTAGAGCTCATTGGAGATCTCCACAAGTAAACAAAAGCATTGATTTTTCTTTGTTTTGTTAGGTTGGCTGTGTTGGGTGCTTTTTGAGGGAATAGCATAAAGAGGTCAAGATCTAACTATTGATTCATAGTTTAATCCTTTTAATGTAGTAACAGTCTATGGAGAGCTTGAAATTAAAGAGAGTTGTTCACACTTCAATGAATGGTAAAACAACATTGCATAAAAAGAACTGTGATTAACATGACATCTATTAACGTTGATGGAATGGTCCCTTCAAAGTTAGTGGCTGTTGTGGTTTTGGCTGGGATGGAGTTAACTTTTTTTGCTAGCAACCTGTGCAATGTTAGGTTTTGTGTTTGGGATGGGAGCAGTGTGATAGTGCACTGGTGTTTTGATTGGTGCTAAATAATCAAGGCCTTTTCTGCCTTGATCCCATCCCACCAGCAAGTAGCCTGGGAGGGCACAAGAAGTTGGGAGGGGGACAAGAAGAAGTTGGGAGAAGAAGCCCCAACTGACCAAAGGGCTATTCCAGGGCTCAGTAATAAAAATTCAGGGGAAGAAGAAAGAATGGAGGGATGTTTGGAGTGATGGCATTTGTCTTCCCAAGTAACCATTATATGTGGTGGAGCCCTGCTTTCCTGGAGATGGCTGAACACCTGCCTGCTCGTGGGAAACAGTGAATGAATTCCTATTTTGCTTTGCTTTCCTGTGCAGCTTTTGCTCTACCTGTGAAACCCTTTATCTCAACCCACGTGTTTTCTCACTTTCAGTTTTCCGATTCTCTTCCCCATCCTAACTGGGGGAAGTGCGTGAGCAGCTGCATGGTCCGAGTTGCTGAGTGGGGTTAAACATGACAGTGCCAGACTCCCTCTGTTCTGACCACGGCAGGATTTTTCTGTTTCAAACAGAAAAAAGATTAAATGTTTTTACAACCAGATTTGATCCAGCTTCATAGGAAGTCAATATGTTTTAAATTCTTTCAATCTGATTCCTGTTCTGTAGCCAGTATTACACTGAAATGGCCATTCTTGTGCTGGCTCATATGAGTGGTCATTGACATCTAATAGACCAAGATTTCTCCTCTGAGTTTTTTCACCAGCTAGTAGCTCTCTAAACAACCTCTTTGTTATGATATGAAATATTAAACATCAGACAGGTAGAATTATTGACAGCACTGTAATATTGAAAACATCTGTCTGATTCATAAATATATTATATTTGGTTTCACAAAAGCCAGGGGATGTCAGATCATACAAGAATCAATTTTGACTGGAGAAGTGCAGCACAGTTTTAACTCCAGGGTATCATTATTTACATCACTCGGTGACATAAACATAATCTCTGATCACATCTTTGCTTTGAAAAAGTTGGTTCTTTGCAGAGTTCGTCTCCAGAGATATACAAACTGAACCCTGCAAGAATTTGCTCAAATTATCAATTCCTCTTTATGTTTAGATTACAATAATGCTCAGAGTATTTCTGTGTTCTCTGCTTAAGTTTCTGTGGCATTTCAGTTATAGTGGAGGTCTGCCAGTTGAAAAACATCTGTTTCCCTTTCATACCTTGTTCTGGCAGGCTTTCTGGCCTTACTTCCTTTGAAAGAAACCGCAGAAGCACAGGACAAATTACTGACTGTTTAACTCTTTACGGAGTGTGGTGAGTTTCCTTGAAGAAACAAATGTATCATAAATCCTTCTTGTTCCTCATCTTTTGTAAGAACAGCACTATTTTCCTCTTTAATGACTATAATCTCATTGTGTTGCATCTCATCATGCAACTGTCTCTAAACAACAAAATATTTCTATACCCTGCTGGCTCATCTTTTAGCACATGGGGACGGCCTGTTCCTGCACCTGTAAGATTTCTTTCTTGAAGAGTGTCTAACATTCCTGGAGACCTTTGCCCTTCAGGACTGCCTCCCAAGGGACTCTCTCAAGCGGTCTCCTAAACAGGCCTCAGTCTGCCCTCTGGAAGTCCAAGGTAGCACTTCTGCTGTCTCCACTCCTTACTTCTCCAAGAATCAAAAACTCATCATTTTGTGGTCATTTTAGAGAAATCTTTCTCAAAACTCTTTCTAGTCAGGATGGAAGAAATAACCATAAAGTGAATCTGTCATCCTTCAATCTGCTTTAGGACTCACTTTGAGAAAGAAAAGTACTCTAGGAGATGCATTACCTTACATTCTAGCAGATATTCAGAGAAAATCCATCTAATAGCAGAAGCTGTGAGAAAACTTGTACAGCTAATTTGTATATAAATACCTCCAGGTGAAACAATGCTCTGGTTTAGGAAGAACCCTGGTTGAAAATCTGATTTAGTAATAATTCACTATGTGTGTAGACACATTTATTTTCAAGGGCTTATTTCTTACATCTGGAAGTAGATTCTCTTCCTCAGCAGTTTTTGTTTAATGAGCTATAAATACTTCATAGAATCATAGAATCATATGGGGTTGGAAGGGACCTCTAGAGATCATCTAATCCAACCCTCCTGCCAGAGCTGGTCTACCTAGAGCACATTACATAGAAACTTATCCAGGTGGGTTTTCAATGTCTCCAGAGAAAGAGACTCCACCACCTCTCTGGGCAGCCAACTTCTCTGAATTGCTTTCCTTGTGATAAAATTATTTTAAGTTGCATGATTTTGTTATGTTACGTTTGTGTGTCTGTTAGAGTATCATTGTCATGTGATACAAAAGGCTGATATTATCACCACTCCTGACTACATTACTGCAGAATCTACACATTGAGCAGAAGAGTAATTTCAGGAAGATAGAAAGCAATGTTTCATGGTTAAGGCAGTAGAAAGCTGCCTCAGAGAAATGGACTCTCCCTGTGTACCATATAAGCCTATGACACAGCATTTACAAGCCATAATTTTCCAGTTTTCTTGACTGCATGCTATTGACTTCTCAGGTGTCCACCTTTAAAGTCAGGGTTATACTTTTGGGAAACTCCAAGCAGAGAATACATCAGATGGACAGTAGCCTCGGATACTGGGTCCAGCACTGTAAAATATTTTCATTAATGACCTGGATGATGAGAGAGAATGTGCCCTTGGCAACTTACAGACAGTACAGAAATGGGAGGAGTGGGCATGCTGCCATTCTGGGGCACCACACCAAGGTGGAGAAATGGGTCAATAGAATCCTAAGGTTCCACAAAATTAAATAGATTTACCAACAAGTGAAGTCTTACGAAGTTGAGGAAACAAATCAATAAAGGACAGTGTGAAAAATGCTGCTATAGTTGGCAAGCTGCTGCCATTTCTTTCATACGGGAAATTCACCACAACACTTATGATTCCATGACAACAGTCTGAAAGCTGCACTTTCTTGTGTATCCTTGCTTTAGATTTCCCAGGTTTTAGATCACACCTTAGCATCCAATATGTATAGGCTTTTTGTCCTAACCTTTCAGGTACATGTATAAATAATGGTCTTAATTTGATTTCTTTTTATATTTTTTTAGTTATTATTTTTTCAAGATGGACTGGGAAGTTTGTCTTTTCAGATTTCCAATACCAATGCCAATAATCACTTGTGAAATACCTGAGAAGGGATTGTAGTGATAACAGGAGGCCCCTATTATCCCTTCACTCACAAAACTCTTGAACTCTATAGTAGTGATTCTTCTCAGTTGTTTCCAGCGATAGGATGAGAGGCAACGGGCTCAAGCTGGAACATGGGAAGTTCCATTCAAAAACAAGGAAAAACTTCTTTACGGTGAGGGTGACAGAGCCCTGGAACAGGCTGCCCAAGGAGGTCGTGGAGTCCCCTTCTCTGGAGATTTTCAAGACCTGCCTGAGTAATATGCTCTAGGCATTCCTGCTTTAGGAGGAGAATTGGACTAGATGATCTCTAAAGGTCCCTTCCTCTGACAATTCTGTGATTCCGTGACCTCCAGAAGAGGCAGACCACAGATGAGTTGCAAGAACTTCTTCCACTGAGTAGTTTTAAAGTACTGATCAAAATGAACTTCTTGCATATGAGCTCTTTCTAGACTGTTTTCATGTAGAAGTAAAATACTAGTGAGTCAGCAAGAAAATAATCTAAAATCTTTACAATATTTTTCATATCTGCTTCCGGGCAAATAGTCCCACTGTACTGGAGGAAAATTAATAGAAAATGGCCTATTAGTATCTTTATTTATAGTTCAAGACTCAACAACTCAGTGATTTATATTTTCAATTTAATCACGCCAACTGATGTAAGAAATAACTGGAAATGTAGGTATGACCTTGCTCAAGCAGACTATATAAAATTCAATGTAGCAAAGCTTGTATATTGAAAATTGTGCAGTAATAAAATGGTTTTTGCAGCTTGCCAACTATGTCAATACAAGATAATGGTTTACGCAAATTACAGGACTGAAGAATTAGAAATGTAACTTGAAAAAGGAAACATATTATTGGGTTTGTGGCAAGAACTCATTTTGCATGATAAAAATAATTCATAATTTAATCTTCAAAGCAGAACGCAAAAAGAGTACTGAAGCATTTGAAATGCAAGGTCTATTATGGAATAAGGGAAGTGTGAAGAGAAAGAAATAGTCTGACAGGAGGCTAGAGAAGGGCAAAGAAACTCTTTTTGGGCATAGCTAAACATTGTTTTCTTAAGAAAATAATTTGGTCATTTGAAATGGGTTGATGAAGTTCATGGGAGGGAGAAGAAGAAATAGTTTAAGAATCAGAAGTTTAGGTTTACAAATTTCATTTAATTGACTGTATTTTTATCTTCACTTTAATCTTTATTAATATATTCAGGCAAGAGAGGAAAGTTACTAAACTAATGGAAGGAGATAAATTCAGTTCCTTTTTAGGAGCTTGTATTGTTTTTTTAGTTCCTTTTCCTTTACAGTTCCCAAGCTCCATGTACTTATGCTGTAAAGAGAAACAAAGAAGTGTAAACAACTTTTGCAGAAACACAGGTCAGGGATGTGAGTCCAGAGAATACCCTCCCTGGAACAAAATTCCTGGCTCACATGGAACTAACTGAAAGGAAATTCTCTGAGTAATGAAATGTTTCCAGTCATGTCAGGTACTCCATTAGAAAATGATCTTAGGAATCAAAGAAAGGTTGATTGCAATGCTACACAGTGATTTTTTATTATTTTTTTTTGTCAATCTCCTTCTCATTTACACTTCCATGCTGGGAAGAAGAGGACCTAAGCAAAATGTGCAAACATCTTTCACACAAGTTAGATGTAATTTTTTCAAAGAGTAATTCCTCTCCTGGTGCAGCCTCTCATAAAAATATAAATTCATTAATTTGTTAAAATACCCTAATGTCCTGACACAAGTGCAGAGGGTGTGATTATTCCCGAGTTATTAAGGGAAGGATCATTTAGATGCAGAAGTTCACATTGCATCACTGCAAGACTATATAAAATGATTGTTGAAACAGGTTTTTGGTCTATTAGGCTCCTCACTAATCTTTTGGGGGAATTCATTATCTTTTAACACGCTTGAATGATAAAAGGCATAAGGATAGCTTTCATCAAGTGAAATTGTTAGTGGTGCATATCATGCATGGGATGCATTATAAGTTGTGTTTATGATGTGAGGAATCTTGTAATACCATCTGATGCACTGCATAAATCATTGCATTCTTGTGATGTGACAAATGCAGAAAAATTTAATTCTGGGACAGTTCTTAAACACAGGAAATCAACAGATTGTGTAAAAATCCTCCTCCCTTTTGGCCTTCTGTTTATAAAGTATGAACGATGTACTCCCTCTCCTTTTCCCATACCACGGATCTTTAAGTACAGGGCACGAGTGAAGAGTAGCAATGCTGAATTGCTTTGACCCGTGTCCTTTAAGTGGTAGAAATAGTTAATTACATGTCAGAAGCAAGCTTTGGGCTATGATTAATCCCACATGTTGAGAAAGATCTTTCAAGAAATTGTTTGAGAGGTCACGAGTCTTTTGAAAAGAAAATGAGACAGCTTGGCAGAGAAGAATATTTTAAACATCCTGTTTGTTGAATAGATACCTGGTGAGAGAACTCAGATGAATATTTTTGAAAGAATTATTCTTCAGCAAATGAAGCCCTTTCAGATGTCTGTTATCCCAGTTTGATATTCAATAATGTGTCTTGGAAAGATGAAGAACACTTGGGAGTGTTAAAAGTGGCAGGGAATATAGGACATCACAAATTTCTGTTCAAGCATATTTTTCTGATTTACTTTATTGCACTTGTGTTTTTATAATGAGCTGACAATTTTACCGAATTTTTGCTTGTCAGTATTTATTTGGAATTAAGTTGCTAAGGAGAAAGCTCTAATAGCAGAATTCTCAAATTCCTTTTTTTTTTTTTTTTAATGCATGCTAGGTATGTCTACAGACCCAGGCTTACAGCCTTTATTTACAGTTCTTACCAATCTAATGAGTAGTCCATATGTGAGCTCAGCCATGAAATGTTTGTAGAAGAAATGTAGGAAGAGATATACACAAGCTGCAGCAAAATATTTTGAAAGATTTAATGAAATCCATGAGTTCAATAAAGCAGTGCAATGTGCTGGACTCATCTGTTTGGGTGGAAGTACTCATGTTTATTCAAGAACATGCAATTGCTTAAAGCTCTTTCACCTCAATGATAAAACTGCTAATAAGTTTTATTAGCAGCATCCTCTACAACTGGATGTTCAACCCATAATTCTTATCCAGTCTTGTATGTTCATTGATACAGAGAAATTATGTTATGTTGTGGATTTATGTTGCCAAGATTTAGAAAGCAAGAGGCAACATATAAATGGAAATGCTCTGCTGCTGAAGTAAGTAGGGAAGGCATGCTTTCTAGGTTAGAATCTAAAGGGAATTTTTGCCTTAAATAGAAATGTATTTACATATTTGCCTTATATAGTTACATAAATATAAATATACATATAAAAGTTTCTCTTTTTTTCGTATGAAGAATTATTTTGGTAGCTGTCCATAACACTGTTCTGAAAAATGATCAAATGAAAGCAGGGAGTTAGATTACATCTGTCATCTAGGCAGGGACAAAGGTCCTCATTCCTAGTGAGAAAGCCATAAAGCAGGTAGGATGGTCCAGGAGAAAAAAAAGTTAGGGCAACATGGGCAAAGCTCACAGAGTAGTTTATTTAAATTATTTGTTATTTTCATTTGTTTACTTTCCCCAAATAGAAACGAAGCAAGCAGCAGGGAAGTGTAAAAGGACCTCCATCTTCAGTGCAGCACAAATGTAATTTACGGTCTCCTTTACCAACTACTTCAAAAATGACAAACTACATATTTAATTTATGTCACAACAAAGCCAAGTAGCCTTGGTTCAGCATTGCACTTTGTAGACAGAAAAGGAAAAGTATTGGAATACCCTATCTGAGAATAAGAAACCCTTAAGAGTCTATTTACCGTACCTTATTTTGACAACTCTTACCACTTTTACCCTTGTTTACTGTACATTTGCTGTATCAGCTTACATCTCGTTGCTGATTTTCCCTTTATCCTGTTGCTCAAAAATTTCCCCACCTTTATATATCTCAGTAGCTTCACATAGAAGAAGGAAACATGCTAAATTGAGGAACAATTACAGATAACATATTGCAGTTCAGAAATATAAGAGTATTGCCCTAACTTCAGGCTCTTTATTCTCTTTTTTACTATTAAACTCTTAGAAATATTTTAATACCAAGGGGACCAAGTCTTTTGATCTCCAATTCATAAAGCTCCATTTGTTCCAAGAATGGCAAATAGAACAAGGAAGAATGTAGATGGTCATATGACTGTCAGAGAAGGTGAAAATCAAGTTCAAATCCATCAATAAAATAGAGCAGATTAATATGAACATTAAAAGAAATTATAGATATATTACTAACAACAGCTGCACTATTACAATTAATTTGTGAAACTGTAAAGATTGGTCCCTGCTTCATATTGATCACTGGATGCATTCCATTGCAATGCACAAAACCAGAAGGATTTATACTCACCAGTGTAATAAGGCAAAGCCTTAACATTTGAGTGCAGTGAATAAATGCTTTAATTAAAGTGAATAATAAGTCAGTCTTTGGTGTGTTGCATATTTTATATTGTCAGAGTTTTAGATGTACTTAAGATACTCGGATATTTGTTCAAAGAGAGATGCTCTGTGCCCAGAGTATATTTGACTGGGTAGAGGAAAAAAAATAATGCTTTTGTTGTGTAATGTCACTGGTGAGAAGCATGTCCTAGTTCTGACAGAGGTGGTACATTTGAGAACCCTGTAGTATTAGATGCTTTTCTTTAGTTTAAAATTTACACTAGGACCCAGAATAAAGAAAATATTTTGAAACAACGAATCCAAATGCTTAAGACAAAGCAAAATCTGTGCTACTGAACATAAATTGTTTTATTTTTATTAGCCTTATAATTCAATTTAATTTGTGTACATTTACACTATTTTATCTGGCTTTCTCAGAAGAAATTGAGAGCTGGGAGCAAAGCAAGAGCAACCAGTGGCTGGAAGCAATGGCCCCAGTATAGAAAATGCTACATCTTGGAGTAGAACAACGGGGAGGCTACTGGATGGCATTGTCTTTTCTTAGGGCAAGACTCGCGTTGCCAGGCGAGAAACAAAGATTCAGAGACTTTAGAAGTCTGAATTAAAAAAGACCACAAGATGTGGAGGTAATTACTGGCTAAAGCTGAAGAAGTTTTGACAGAGGAGCCTATAGCAAGTTAGTTTCCCTGTCCTGAAGGCTGATCTAAGCAGCTTGAATGGAGTGGGAAGTGGTGAGGAAAGGTTACGATTTAAGTGAGGTGGTTTTGGTTTTAATAATTTTTCTGCATGCTGTGTACCTTTTAAAGGAGTAAGTAATGCTATGCTGTTTGTTGGGTTTGGGCTGCAGTGAATCCTGCATTCTGACAGGATTCTGGGGAAAGCTCTGGTAAAACCAAGTCCTTCAGTGTTTGCCACTGAAGGATTAGGGATGCAGAGTCCCTGTTGAAGAGCAGTGACAGTGAATAGTTCCAGGTAGAGAGAAGACAAATCTGTTTCCGAAAGGTTGTGTTTAAGAGAAAAATTGCATAGAGCACTGGTAGCGGAACATCAACAAATTTAGCTGTAGGCCTACGTTCTGTATTGTAACCAGTGCCATCAATGGCATTATTACCTGGCTGGAAGATATATAATCAAACCCAGGAAGTTTATAGGTTACTAATGGTTAGGAAAATGCAGAAAACTACAGAATATATCCTTTAAGTTATAAAAGAGTGCTTACATTTTCTATGAAATTTATAATGTTGAATTGTGACTCATGACACTGTGTTTTGTGAAGGGCCTCTCATGTTTTTAGAGCTCTGTGGGATGACAGCCATTTTGTTTTCAGAGTTTCTGAGGTATTAATAAGACAGAAATATTTAGTGCTACATCCCAATGATCTTGCCTTTTTTTTTGGTTTCCTTTATAGTAAAAGAAATCAGTGTAGACTAAAGATGGTTTCCTATTGTTTATGGCAATCACAGCTGAAGCAAAACTTCTTAATAGTCGTCTTGTTAACATTTCTGTTCAGAGTACTGACTGGGGAAAAGAATGTATACACAAAAGCAAATATAATCTTGAAAGTGCCAGCAAAGGTTTTCGCTTTTTCTTTTCTTTTGGTATTTTTTTTAATTATTATTATTCTTAAATGCTCAAGTAAGTATTAGCTGGCTAAGACTTTTTCTGACAAGCGTGTCATGGAGAACAATCAAGTGTCTGGCTGTTTTTCTCAGTCTGCATTTCAGGTGTGAGTCCGGTTGGCTGTAGTAAAGTTTCTTTATCCTGATATTAGCTTTTCTTAACCTGTCAGATTAGGAAGATCAAGCCTTGTTAGAGCCAGACACTTCCACTTGACATGGATGCATTTCAGCTCATGTCTGAGGGACATCTGGAAGAAATTCACATTCAATTTGAAAAAGCAGCTTCTTCAAACTTTTGTGTAGAGCTCCACCAACAAGCAGTGGTATTGTACATTTCTTACCTTCAAAATCTGTTGGGAACACTATCATTTTGATTTTTATATCTGTCCTGACATAGGTATCTCCCAGTTTTGCCAGGGGAAATATATTTATTCCATGGTTAATATCGAAGTTCCCAGATGTGTTATCTGTACAAGGCTGACATGGTATTGTTCTTGGGCAGAGGCCTACATGCTGAGGCTTGAAGGACTGCTCTCTGGAGTTTTCTTGACTTAGGGCCTGAAAATTGATTCACCCTGTGGTATTAGCTGCCTCTCTTAGCATTTCATCTTTACCTTAAAAATCAGAAAAGATGAGACCCAGTAGCAGTAACAAAAGCACTGCCTGTGACTGTTATTAAGGGGGAACAGACAAAGGATCAAGAAAGGGTCTTGTAACTTTCTTACTATATGGAACTATTAAAAGAAGCTACTAATAAAGCTTTAGTTAACTTTGCAAACTGAACAATCTAGTCCCAACTTTTAAGTGATTCCAGGTAGATCCCTCTTAAAGTCTGTTGGTGCAGTTTAAGATCTTGTTAAATATCAAATATTGTTTGAAACAGCAAACAAAAAATGCCTGTGAGGTTTGGGCAGTCACACAGGAGCAGGACCCCTGCAGTTCGGACTGGGCTTGTTGTTGGTATTTGTGCATGTGTTCACAGTGAACAGAAGTCAGCCCTTCTCTGGCAGACTGGAGCTGGCAAATGCCTGGCCCATGGCAGCATTCATCTGCACTTGGATTCCAATGGGACAATTTTCCATATGGTGTTTGCACTATTTTAACAAAGCTGGTCCAGTGGCCTAAGTACTTTCTTAGTTTGTCCCTGGTTGACACACTGTTACCGTCCTGGTAACATGTGTCAGGCAATCAGCTTTAATTTTCTATGTTTATGTATTCTGACCATTCAAAAAATTATCAATTTTAAATGTTCCCTTTAGTTGTTATTTAGTTGTCATCATTCCCCTTCCTCCTGAAGGGATTAAATTTAAGCCTAACTGCTTCAGATTTGATGTGTCTAAGAGCAACACAGCCAGATTACAGCTTGCTTGACATGGAATAACTTTCTGCAGCACAGTATGCTGGCCATTTTAGGGGTTTTTCACTGCTAGTAGAACTGTTCTAGGTCTTACTGGGCAACAAACAGCTCAGAGGAATAAGAAAAATCCCCAGTCAGCAGTCAGCAATGACTGACTGCTCCATCAAACACAAGATCACACGTGTTCTGTAACTGTGAGTACAATCACTGAAATGTATCATCCATTTTTAATCTCTTAGTCTTCTCCTGCAGTGAATTGTCCTGGTTAATTTGATGTTGGATTAAAATTCCCCATTAATCAGTTTGTAATGTATTTAAATGTTGCATTGCAATTTCATTAACTTTATCTTCTTCTTTTTATTATGAGAGAACACTGGATCGGCCCTGCTTATACATTTCATTGTTTTGGGTTCTTCTGGCATATCCTATATTAGTTGCTCACTAATGTGAACCGTGTCAGTCTTTAATTTTTGTTCACACAGAACTCCCTCTTTCCCTAACAATGCTCAATGTATTCCTCTTAGGCTCCTGCTGTTTCTGCTCTTAGAGCTTTGAAAAAATACTTCTGGTTTTATAATGTCATTATAATTATCTCTGTATTCTGTTCTAGTCTCTAGCAGTTGTCTGCATTCTGAATTGCTATGCACATGCATCATTGTGTAAGATTATGTTACATTAATATAGCACTGAAAATAAACTAATTTTCTTCAGTTTTGCAGGGCAGTGGGTGTAGACATGAATGCTGTCACAACACTGGAGATTGGCTTTTATATTTAGTTTCTGGTTTAATCTCAGGTTTTCATAGTCACTTCATACATTATTTCATTGACTGGGATGGAAGCTGAACTGAGCCTTTCAATGGAATTATTAGTCACAAAAAAGTAGTTCATACAAGCAGCCTTGTTGAATTTGTATTGTCTTGACTAATAAAAAATCTAGTTTGAGTCATTTTGATGGATGTTTAAAAGTATTTGGAGGTATTCGCAAAGTTATGTAAACTGGTTCTTTACACTGATAGAGACCTCTGAAAATAAAGAAATAGTAACTAGTTTAAAAATATAGTGTTTTTTAAACTATTAAGTAAATAACTATAAAGGGATCAGTAGAAATTGCAGTAAAATACTCTGTATTTCTTTTTTTGTCTGTGGAGTATGTGGTGGTTCAGGTTAAAATAGTATTATTATTTCAAAACTCGTGGACTGTAAAAAATATTGACCATATGGCATTATATGATAAACTCAGTCTAAATAATAATAATTCTCAATATATTAGAATTATGATAGTTTTATGCCAGTCTAATAACAGACATTAAATAAGCACAGTGAAAATTGGTTTTAAAAAAAAAGTGAAAATACGAAAATATACTGTGCTGAGAAAAACTGGGGAATGCAGTATTTTGTCACAACACATAAATAAATGTGCAATATCTCAAATATGTAAATAATAGTAATTATTTTGCTACTGGATACTGCTTTTTTAAAAATAATTTTTAGTCAGAAGACAGTTAATGAACACTTAGAATCAGTTTTTCTCTGCTTAGAGGCTGTGTCGTGCACAAAAGAGACGGTGCCATGGAGATCAAGGGCATATAATAGTGCGGTAGCTTTTGCTTAAACTCTTGACTGCTGAGAGAGAAACTCATTGCACTTCAGCCCAGTTGCCCATTATTTTGTACGGAACTGTGGTACCTCACAGAATCACTTGTGAACCCCAACTGATTGATTTTGAGGAGGACATCCTCATAGAGGAAGAAGCGTTGCGAAGTGTCTGTGTATCACGGCCCACACTACACCATTGCAGTTGTGCTTGTGTGTCTGCAGCCAGACACTAGTCTGCAAATTTTCACGATCTTTCACGATATTTATGGCAGCTACCAGTAGTGTTGGGAAATGGGATGTCCTCTTTATAAACCCCTGGTGCACACTGATGAGGATCACAGGCTTCTTTACTGGATGCCCACTCAACTTTTGGATCCTGATTTGATTTGACCCCAGTGGTTTTATCTGCAATGCGAAACACTATTAGAAGTTATACTCCAGTGTCATTGGAGAAATTCGGCTTGACTTGGAGTTTTCAAAACTCTTTGACTTTTTTCTCCTTCATGTTACCTATTTCTGTCTTTCCCTGGCAGCACATATGTACTGTTTTTCAGGCAACAATTTTTCTTCATTTTCTTCATTAGTGCTAACTCTTGTTTTTCTCTTACAGCTTTTCTGCACTTCACCAGCAGAATCTCTTTGACAAGAGAAAGAATATGTTACTGTGCCCCCTGTAACGTGGCCCCGGGCAACAGAAAGGTTCACACATCCCATATGGAGCTTTATGACTTCAGGTGAGAAAGAAGTAATTGAAGCAGATGAATTTTAAAAGAGAACTGTTTATATGCAAATGTATTAGTGGAAGTCTGTGATTCAAATGTCTGTGGGCTAAATTATGGAAAAAGAGTTTCTCAGTTAAAAATTCATCATAAAGAACATCAAATTAACTTTAAAATACAGTATAAAAAAAGAACTGGTAACATAAATTTCAAAGTACTGTGAAAAATTTTGAAATATCACACTACATATTTTTTCCTTACTATTATTGTTTCTAATTTTAATTATTTATTGACTTATATTACAAAATTTTTTTTGGTTTCAGGACAGTAATTTTTAGTATCCCCTTCTTAAGCTTTTGCACCAGCTCTTCTAAGGTGTTTTTTTAAAATATCCTACAACTCATAGAGTATTACCATGTTTAATTACTAGAAGTTTTTTCAGGATTGGCAATGGATGCACTGTTTTGACTGCTCTGCAGAGAGGTTACTTTTCCAATTCCCTCTTCTGGTCAGACGATTCAAATTGGGCAATATTAATAAGCTGAGGTTAACATATTGCTGTAACAACATATGAGGCACACTATTGAATAAAGCAGACTTCAGCTTATTTTACACAGTGGATGTAATAATCATGAAATATATCTATCTCTTTTTCAAAAAAGAAAGCATTCTAAAATAATACAGCCCAGCCAATGTGCTTGTGCATTCATTTTAAAGACTTGCTTCTAAAGGAAAAGTTACTTGGCTGATGAGTTCCAGTAATGATTCCTGGTTTGTTTTAGGGTTTTTTGGTTTGGTTTTGGTCTTATTTTTTTGATCATGGAGCTTCATGTCTTGAATATTACAGTGGCGTTTTCTACAGTGGTTTTGAAAAATAGGTTAAATCTTCAGCTGATTATGTTGCAAAGCTTTTTTTTTTAGATTTAGAGAACAAGCACAAAAAAATTTTAGACAACTTGATATCTTTGTTTTTTCTTTATATACTGTAATGCTTGGAAATAGCATTGCAAATGGGAAGAGATTAGAATAATAACAGGCACACAGTGAAAAAATTGTTCACGGGTAGCTCTTATTTTAAGATTTTGGTGAATCAGATTGTAGTATACAAACTATGTCATTTCCAAAGTAGTTCTTGTTCTGAGCAGTCCATGTTGCCCTTCTCCAGAGGTCTTGTCATTGGTTTCAAAACATGGGAATCTATATCTGCTTCAGCCTCTCTCTCTCTGTACGTGTACATATATATCTCTATGTGTTTACGTGCTTTAGTTAAACCTGTACCCTTTTGTCACCACTATGCTCAAATCTCCTTCCCAGCTTTGCCCAAAGTCATGTCTGTGTAGACCAGTGGTAGAGTTTTCCTCCACATGTTCCAGTCAAAAGACTCCCAGTACTGAGGAGCTCCCAGCTGATTAGTGATTAACAAAATGCACTGATTTCTTCAGCTGTTGTCTGTAAGCCTTTCTTTGTGGGGACACCATGAAACCATATGCTTTTTGAGGCAAAGACTGCACAAGGGAAGTTCTTGACTAGATTTCAAGAAGATACTGTGATAATATTGCAATGATAAAAAACTGTAATTTCAGCAAAGAAGCCTAAAATATTTGTATCATATTTGTTGATCACAGCAGATTGGTTTATGTCCATTCTGATTCAGTTCAAATAGAACCTGGAAGACTGGTAGACTGAAAATCCTTATAAGAAAGCTGGAATTGATAGAAATAGACAGTAATGACTTCAAAGGATGACTCTAATGAATTCTTATTTCAAAGGTAGAACATTTTTGAATACTCTTCTCGGTTCTAAAGCAGAAAGCATTCAAACTTTTCTGGTTACTTTTCAGTAAAAAGTGAGGTCACTTGTTTAGTATTTATTGCTGACATTCTATTTTTCCAGAAACTAAGCCTTCAAAGTACAGCTCACTGAAATCGATGAAAATTTATCCATTAGCTTTGAGGCCTCTGAGACAGTTTTAACGTGACTTGCCACATTCACTCTGTCAGTTATTCAAGATTTACAAACTTCTGCAAAATTTTATGGAGTGACATCTGCCTCTACTGCTCTAGATTCACCCTGTCAGTACAGTAGTAGACGGTGACAACTGTCACAATATTTCTAGATCCTTTTTAGAAAACGATCAATGTAATTTCTTAGAGGAGATAATACACCCCCTTAAGCAGCCACCAATGTTTCAAAATTTATTAAAGCATTTTCTCTACACTTATCAGAAAAGCAAAAAAAAAAAAAAAAGGGTGAGTTTAACAGTTGCATCTGACAGAGAATGAAATGTGCACAAACCTAACAGGTGAAGATCAGTTCTCTGTAGACTTAAAAGGTCACTGTCCATATCTGCTCTCATTGTTAAACCAGCTTTTGCTGTTCTAAAGCCCAAATCAACCTGAGTAGTATCCAGTAAACTGAATGCAATTGCTTAGTTGATTTCTTGTGTATACAGTTTGGGTAGCAGGATCATTTGTCATCTGCTGACTGGTGCTAGTTCCCAGCAAACCAGGAGAGCAGTTGAGACTGACTTACATTAAGTGCATGCCCCTTCTGTAGCACCTAGAGGGATAAGTTGTGTCTAAGGAAGTTATTTTAAAAATAGCTTCTGAAGTTACATCATTGCATAAGTCACTGATGGAATCTTAAGATCCAGAGTTGGTATGTCACTCCTGAACTCCTGATAAGAAGGTTATTAGAAGTGTGATAAGAACTTCACATTCTATCCTAATGGTCACGTGTGCTGAGTAACGGGGCTGCAATGCCCTGTTCGATTTAATCCTATAGCCTGGCCACAATTCAGGAGCTTATTTGCTGTGAAGCATCTCGTGCTTAAAGCATGTTGTAATGCAGGAAAGCCAACTTCAGAAAAGTGTTTTGTAGAGGAGCTGGGCATTTTTAAAATGCCAAAATTCAGTTTCATGGCAGTTTAGGATAATGACTTTGAAATTCTTCTGTGAAATAGAGTGAGACTTCAGCATTGTCTTTGCTGCAGAATATGAAAAAGATACACAAAAAAAAAAGAAGAATGAGAGTGCTGGGAAGAAGTCCCAGCAAGGTGGATTGTAGCTGGGAGATTCTGCTTTCCAGAGAATTAGATTTTTAACCCTGTTATGGTGTGGAGCCACAATCCTGAAGGACTCAGTCCTAGGGCTGATAACATCAGGGCTTTTTTCGGTGGGGTGAGGGGGAAAGGGGTAGGCTGATAAGAAGATAACTTAAAAATTCTTCCCTCATGGCACATGGGTGTGGTGGTGGAACTGGCTTGTGAGCTGTTAGAAGACTCTAGAGGCTAAGAAATTTGTTTTTCTGTTTTGAACATTAGCTACCAGGTCATAGGGAGACTCTTTTAACAATTTGGTAAAGAGAAATCTCTAAGAAGTAGCATTTTCTTGATTTGGACTTTGCTCTGAAAACAGGCTTTTTTATTGTATTTATTCCTTGCCCTTACACTTGGGAGTCTTTCATAGCTTCATTAAGAAGAATCCATTTTCCCTTGAGAAATAAAACCCAGAGAGGAATACTCTTTTTTGTCTCCCTGAGCAAATCTCTGTTTATGACTAATGTCTAACTTGCTATAAAAAAATTTAAAGATCACCATCTCCAGTCATTTAACATACTTTCTTACTGAACATCTTGTTTTAAAGAAATCTCTTTCCTGAAAAACAAAACTCTTATGTGCATAGTTCCATCATTAAAAATAATGAGCTAAGCCCCATAAATCAAGGACCTTTCTGAAAATGTTAAAATAATGAATGTTGGGTTCTTTCTTTATAGTTTGTTTTTTCTGGTCCTTAACACAAAGTTACAAATTAATTTCTTAACAAGATTTGATAGGTAATTTTAGCAAGATCATTGAGAGCGAACGTGAAAATGTAGTTAGATATTCTGAATGAGGTTTTCAGTTACAAAATTACAGAGAGGAGAGAAAAATATTCAATCTGGCAATTGATACACCTGGTTTTGCACCTTATTATATATCCTTAGTTCACCTACTACAAAAATTCTTATTGATGTCATTATTCAAAGAAAGATAGCAGTTTAGAACAAAATTTGGCACAAGTGTATCTCTTTGCTACAAAGCTTCTCCACGGACACTGGCACTGCAATGTGATTTCTTCTCTTGGTGGTGGAGAGAAACTTGTGCATCATTAATGAAAGGGTGCCTGAAAGGTAGTGGTCAACCACAGGCACAGATAATTGATGTATGAACAGCTGTGCAGAGCACGTAACTCTTTCTGTAATCTGTTTGCATCAAAGTTAGTTGCTTTTCCCTCCTTCATATAACTCTGACTTTCCTGCAATTTATCTTTGTCGTTACAATTTAGATAGTTTATCTCTTGCTATTATGTCTTCCTTAATGAGCATTCTTTCTTTGTCAACTTCCTTTTGTTGATACCATCTAGAGCTTTGGTCTACCCCATATGTGCATGTTATAGTAGAGCCAATTTCTCTTATTTCCAATCTTCTCTACATTTCACAGAAAAGTTAAAATGAATGAGTTTTTCACTCTTTAAATAAATATCCTGAGATCTTGTTATGCAATATCTGCCTCTTACTGAAGCTACATTGCTTGCCAATCACTTGGTATGTATGTGCAGCATATATGTGCAGGTTTGGTATAGGATAACTGCGAACCCCTGTTTGGAGGTGATAGCTTTCACTCTGAAGGAGATGACCATGGCTCATGGCTCTTGACAATTTATAGAATACTCTGATTACTCCTATGTAACCTCTGCTTCTGCTCTATGTGTTTATTATTATATAAGATTTTGCTTATGGTCAATTTACAGGCACAAATTTGTTTTGGGATTTCTTACAGATGTTTAACTTGTAGCAAAACAAGAGCTCTCTGCTTAGACATCTGACTCCAGCATAAATAGTAGTGCAAGATGAGGTCCAAATCCTTCAGAGATTTATTGTTGGTATTATGAACCTCAAAAATAAAAATAATGAGTTAAGCCCCATAAATCAAGGACCTTTCTGAAAATGTAAAAATAATGAATGTTGGGTTCTTTATTTATAAGTCTTTTTTTCTGATCCTGTAACACAAAGTTACAAATAAATTTCTTAACAAGATTTGATAGGTAGCTTTAGCAAGATCATCTTGGATGGAAAGCATGCATGAAATTCAACTAGGTCAGCCAGGTGACCAGAATAGCAAGAAATATGGGATTTTCCACAGGAATGTTTGCTAGATATGTAATATGCCTAGAAAATATGGATAAAATATAAGCTTAGTCTTGAGCCATTTTGGTATTTCCATTTCACAGTTTGGTTTGGATAGTGTTTTTCAAGCATCTTATTTCTTCCCTCTTTCTGTTTCTGCATCTTGAAAAATTATGTTCTCACTCTTACCAGAACAGAGTTTCCAACAACTAGATCTCCAAGCAGCAGCACACCTATCATTAAGCTTGTAGCATTGAACAGTGAGATTTTACTGTTGCTACCTTAGTATGTGCATACAGGTATGATCTTTTGAAAGGTCAAGGCTAAAAGCATATTTACATGTTAAAAACTACCTTATCTCTGAAAGTCTCTAACTGAAATCTGTGAGAGAAGTCAAAGACTGGTAGGTTTACCAGTGCCAGAGCACCCATCCCATTGATAGCTCACATTCCCACTCTACTGGCCCAGCAAGCCCTCTAGGCTGGCTTCTGCAAGCAAGAGAGATGGTGTGCAAGTTCTGCCAGTCTCCTGCACCCTGCATGTACTGATCGTTTCTGCCTTGGTTTACTGAATCCTCAGTTACCAGTTCTGAGTTTTAATCTGGTAACAGGCAGTTAGTTTGCCTACGTTGCTTTTGATTTTCACACTGAATGAGGTATTTGCTATGAAAATATTGGAGGAGAGAGTTGTTTAGTATGAGCCATTAAAAACATGTCTACTTCAAAAACATATTGTAATTGCTACTCTGAAAATAAATACCAAATTGCTTGTAAATCGAAATTTCATGCAACACTATGATCAAAACCCCATCATCAACAGATATCAGAAATTAAATGTAATGCAAATAGTAAACAGCTATGTATCTAAATATCAAAATGAAAATGCACAGCTATTATAAACTGCAGAGCATGAAGAAGAATGACTCTGAAGATGATTACAGTAGCTGTGTTTCATATTTTGAAATAATAACCTCTTGGGTAGTCCATTACTGCTGCTCATAAAAGAAAGATAAGTCACAAAACTGTTATCAACCCCCTATTCACATTGAAATAATAATAAAAAAAACCATTCAAAATACATTTCAGCATTAGTACAATATATCTCTGGTCAAATTCTGTCAGGAAAGTAGCACATGAATTTCAAGGCGGTTTGTGTTCATCATCATCCTGCATGAAGAAGGATACAAGTAGCGATCTTAGTGTCCCTGGCTTCACTGGACTAGTGGTGATGGATGCATTTTCTGGGTGTGGGACAGTTCCAGCAGCTGTCAGCGTCCTTCTAGATTTCTTCTGTTAAGTATTACATTGTATGCTTAGTGTTTGAGATTGTGAAAAGACATGGGCTGCTTTCCATCCCAAAAGAGTAAGTTTGAGAGTAGGGCAAAAGCAACAGGATTGGATAAATGTGGCTTAATGAATGGGATGTTATTATAAATAACCACTAACAGATACCTCATGGAAAAAAGAAGGAAAGGAAGGTGAAAGGGAAGGATCAGAAAACTGAAGTGATCAGAAAACTGCAAATCCTCAGCCATTGAAACCTAATGAAACTGGAATAGAACGGTATAACGTCAGGATTTTTGCATGAATAGAACTGTATTTATGGAAAGTTTCCATATTAAAATACATTATTTTATTTAAACCAAATAAAATTATTTTAAGTTAAAAGAAAAAAAAAAGAGGACACTTGGGACATTAAGACCATTTCCCTACCAACAATTTTTGAACTTTTAAAAGGAAAACTGAGATGGTGCTTTAAAATTATAGTGCCCGTGATTTTAGTGTAATAACTCTTTTTGCAACAAAACTGGCTGGTTTGTTTTGTTTCCTGGCAAGGAACTTAGAAGTAATGCTCTATTAGTGTACTGGAATATTGTGTAATACAATGGGCATAAAACCAAAAATTGTGTTATATTAAGATTAAATTTAAATGTACTATTTTACTTATACACTTTATTATTAATATAGAAGATATTGAAAAGGGAAATAAGAGGTTGATTATTGAATTTCATATGATTTTCGAGTCATATGTCTGCTGCTAAGTTATGAAGTTTCGATTTCATCATCCTATTTCTGGATGAGAATTGGAGCTTGCTACAGGAAATAAATAATGAAGCATTTAGAAAGATACCTCTATTCTTGTTTTTTACTTACAAACACTTTTTCAGGGACAAAAGAAATTAACTGGGAATCCTCATCTTGAAAACAGTAACAGCATAAGGATTGATTGATGGGATAGGAGAAGAAAGCTGACCTCTAGTTTGATCATTGAGAGATGGCTGGCGCTGGGTTATGAACAGATAAACATGAATCTGTGCTCTAAACACCTTAACAAAGTGATTGAGACTTTTCCTCAAACCTAATCACTTGTCCCTCTGCTTCTTTCCTGATCCACATCCTTCCAAAAATACAGTATGTATTGGCCATTAATAAAAGTTTCCCTTAGTACATTTTAACATTGTGTTGCTGCATTCTCTTGCAAAAAAGCTCAAAGCATTCACCTTTCCCCTGGTACTGCTGAAATAGGAACCAGCTGTTAACCCCTGGATTGTAAAGCAGAGAGTGACCTCGAGGAGCTAAAACCTTTCAGCTTTCTGATTACTCCCTTTTGCAATTGCACACTTGAAAGCTCAGGTCTAAATGTGTGGCCTGGATTAAAGTAGTTGCTGAAAGACTTGTTTGCTGCAAATCTCTTATGTTCAGGTTTCTTGCTATTAAGAAAAGGCAAATAGAGTCTACAGCTGTGCTGAACTAGAAGGGTAGTCAAGCAGCTTCCAGGGATCCCAAGTTGGATGCACTGCAAAGGAAATATCAAGGACTTAAACTGAGCCTGTGAAATTGCCAGCCTTGGACATTGCCAGCACTGAAACCACTGTCCTTGAAGTTGACTAATTTTCTTCCCAAACAATCTGTAGAAGTTTGCAGCCACAAAAGCCTGAGAAAAATTAAAGCATTATGTGTGGGCACGTTTGCATCCCTCTATGGCTATGTCTGTAACGTATGCTTTATTCTGATGGCTCTCAAGTAAAAGAGCCATAAAAATTTTAAGCAGCTGCCCTTTCTGATAGCTGCTACCTTGGGGCTCATTCCAATGCTCATTAAAAGTCAATGACAAATATCCCATTACCTTTAATCATGCAGGATCAGGGCCTTGTATGACATGGTCAATCCTGCTTAGCATTTTTTTAATGAATATTCACTTGAATCAGACCGTGATTATGCTTTTGACTGCACTAACTCATTTTTGTATTAGCTCTTTGTAAATATTCTGGTTCAGGTATGTTGGTAACCTGAGTTGTCTGTGGAAACAGAAAAAGTTGAGTAAGTGTTTTAACAGAGTCTTGAAAACAGGCTTTTAATTTGTAAGTATGACTGTTCATACAAACAGTTTGCTGCAGAGATATTACCTAGCAAATCAAAACTCAGAAGTGGGTCATTCAATTCATGGGTTCAGTGATAACCAGAAAAGTCTGAAGTTTAAACCCCAAATATTTCCCAATAATGAAATGCTCACATGCAGGCCACAGAAGGGGAATGTTCTACAGATATTGTTTGGAACAAAATTAATTCAGTCACACCATTTGCTTATTTGTACTTATTCTCGACCTTTACAACAAACAGAAAAAAATATATACTTTTCTAAAAGATAACAGCTTTACTTTCTAACTGCTAACCTGTATTTTTGGGGTACAGCCTTTGTCCATGCAGGTGGCAGGATCATACTTTCTCTTAGTAGAGCCTACTACTTTTTACTGATTTTGATGTTACGTTTCATAAAACAGCTAAATTTATTCAGATCAAAATGCCTCTACAAGAATTCTACATATGTCACACACATTACGTTATTTCAGGAGGGAACAGGAAAGAAAAGAAAATCCTCAGCAGAATTGCTGCAGAAAACAATTTTTGTTCTTGGCTTTGTTGTTTTATCTCTTCTGCTTCCTTGTGGCAGTAGAACTGAATGCAAATGAGAAAAACAGACCAATCACAGACAGCAATTTTGTGGGATTTAATTTAGGAATTGAATCTCCAGCTGGAATTTTTTCTAGGCAATTTGCAAGTCAGATTATTTGAAAAATCCAGACAGTCTAAACTTTTTTCTTGGGTACAGGGGCATTTCAGCTTTATTTCATCATTATTTTTTGCAGAAGCTGGTGATAAAAGGCCTCTTGCTTTGGGACTGCTTGTGCAGAGGTGGTATTTTCTCTCTTTCCATCTCCCCACCTTCTCTGTGCCACTGTCTCTCTAGGTTCTAGCTAAGCACTCTAGAGGTCCAGACATGTCTGCTCTGTTCTTTTTATGACATGGGGTTTCTTATGTTTTACTTCTGTACCTTGGAAGAATCTGCCATACAAATATGTTAGTGCACAGATGAAGGGCATCTCTTGAAATCCCTTTCCCAATATTTGTACCTTTTGTAATTAAGAAAATAATGCTTTCTTTTAGGAAAGTATTTTTTCACCTTGCATTGCTACCATTTTACAGTTTAAGAAAAAGCAGCAAAACCTTTTGTGGGCAATTATTTTATATTGTTACCAGTGTTTGATCATTTCTTCAAGGTGGTTCCCTACATGAGTGTGCATATGCAGCTGTTTCATCTGAAAGGCCCATTAAAATCTTTGCTCATTTTTCAGCTCTGGGACTGGATGAATTTTTATGTAGGTCTGCTGAACTGGGAAAGCTGGGAGGAAGATGTTTGTATTTTAAGTAACTTTAAACCAGTAAAGTTGGTACAGCACTGAGCTCTGAAAGTATAAAAAAGAGATTATCTTCATTTTGTCTTAAGTCATCTCCATCATGCAAGCTGATAGCCACTTCTCTTTGGAGCTATTTTTGTGTCCTGGAAACTAGCTCCTGGGGTGTGAAAACGCAGGTTTTCTCATCTGCTGTTTGACAGCAGATGTTCCCAATTCCCATACCCCTGCTCTTAATTCCCCATGCACTCATTTATTCTCTGTTCTGATGTTAGACCATAATTTTTCCTTCCAGCAATAATATGGGAACTTCTGCTTGATCCACACCCACTGATTTTGCAGTTTTGCAATTTTCTTAGAGCACCCTCCAGCCAATAATTCATGCAAACATAATGGGTAAGTTAGGTTGGTTTTCACAAAAGAAAAAATTGCTCTACTCTCCATTAAGTGTGAGATTATTATATGATTACATGCTAGGAAAAAGTGTGAAGTGCACTGAAACAATCTGCCTCGAGTTGGGTGGGCTCCGTGGAAGCCTCTAAGAACAGGAGAGACAAATACTCTCAGGAGCAGCTGTTCCCACCTTCCTGCACAAAGATGGCCTAAGTGACCTCTGAAACTCTAGGCTGTGTTTATTTGATGATGACTATATTTGCATTCATCAACTTTTGGGTTTGTTTATAGGTAAAAGCAACACACACTGAGGTAACACAAGAGCTTCCCCTATGAACCAGAACTAAAAGAGGGTATAAACTTCCTTCCCTCTTTACCCTCTCAGGGTAACACTTCTTTTCTCCCTCCATGCCTATAAGCTATGCTTAGGACAGGACACACTCTTTCTTACACATTTCATTCTTCATGGGGTCCCTCCATATGTGAGCTTGTCCAGTTCTGCCCTAAAAGTAAACAGTTTCCAGCTGCACCTGCCCTGCTCCTTCCAGCCTGCTCTGCAGCTCTCAGCTGCTGAGGCTTTTAATCTGCTTCAGAAGAGGGAATGAATTTTTTCTGGACTGATGCTTCATGGGGTTTGCGCGCTCCCCTCAGCTGTCTTATATATAAAGTCCATCTGAAAGGTTGCTTATTCCACTCAAAATACCTGCAAAAAACCAACCTGATGTCTTAGTATAAAGACATAGATTAGAAAGTATCCTAAAATCATAGATGTGTTATTAAACAATGTCTTCTTCAGTCACCAAATGTTGAAATATGTCCTATGCTTTTTTTATTCTTTCTGAACATGTTTTAGGGTTAAACTCTCTGTGATCATCACTTAGACTTTCTTTGCACCTCCCAGACACAGTGTATTAGAGTGTTATTGCTATAGTGGTGGTTCACACAAATCCAGAAATTCTCAGACTAAAAATAGTTCTTAGCTACTGCAGTGGTCCCTTTCTGAGCAAAATAAAACTTTGGTTTGCTTATTTAAATTCCACTGAATGCTTATGATATAGGCCTAATTGAAAAGAATCTGCACTTATGAAAAAGTCTATGAAAATGGTTTTGTTTCTCTTAGGTTCTTTGTGACATAGTACCCTACGCAATTTAGTGGTGGTAACCTTAAATTTTCATGTTTAAACTAATCCATTGAGGAAAGCCAGAGCCGAATTATTAATATAATAAATACTGAAATCTTTGAATCTATTCCTACAGTGCTACACTAAGGGTCCTCCTTTGGTTATTAAAGAATTTAGGACCTGGATGAATATCAGCGGGAGTCCATGGAAATAATTCAATTGTATTAGTATTAGTTTCTTATCAAATAATTGTAGGAAATCACTTTGTAGGAACCACTGATGAAATGCATAGCTCATACAAATATCAGACTGAAAGGAATAAATGTCCAGGTGAGTTCCTTCCTGTCAGAGGCAGACAAGTTAGATACCTTTCACAAGCTAATCAAGAAATATATCTTTTATGATACATTCATAGAATATTTCACAGATGTAAAGTTAATTAAAAATAATAATAATAAATAATGTTAATTTGGAGCCTTGTTGTACTGAATCAGGACTTGGTAAATTTCTTTGGATTATGCAGTTCTGCTGTCACACAGAAAACCTGTCCATTATTGCATTTGAGGTAGGAATTTACATACTAATTTGCAGAACTTTATGGCATTATCAGAAACAGGATTTAATGATAAATTATCATATTTTTTCCACATGCATGAGCAAATATACTCTGTTGAATCTCTCAGAAAATGGCATTCGTCATATTAATAGTCCATATCTTAGCATCTGTCAAATTACTTAATGCTTAGGTATTCTTTAAAAGTTTCTCTTCTTTTTAAAGAAAAAATGATTGATTCAGATTTAAGTAATACTGTTCCTTTAAAAAAAAAAAAAAGTTATGTCAGTATTTGAGAGCTCATATAATGACTGAATTAAATCTGATTCCCTTTTTTGCTTTTCACTGTTCCATATTTATACAAATGACTTTTGTCACCAAAGAATTAAATTATCAATTGTTTGTCTCAACTGACACATCAGCAAATGCCTCTCATATAATTCAATATATACTAGATTGATTTCTTTTGGGTTTTGATCTCTGATAGAAATATATATAATACTTCACCACAAAAAGTGTTTCTGCATCATTCTTGTTTCCTCACTATCCCCACTGAACTTAAAAATAGGCACTGGGCAGTCCTCAGCTGAGTATTTTCAACAGAAGGATATAGAGGTAACCATTTCCCAGGGACATTCCTTAACATTTCCATATATATTCGAGCTTGAAAAACATTTAAAATATCTCCTGTAATTTTGAAATACTATTGGGAGAAGCAGAAAACTCATCTAGATTTTTGTTATGGAAAAGGAAATGAAGACTCATCTGTAGCTTTCTTTAGCAGTATATTAACTGTACAATTAGGTGAAAGCAGGTATTCATTTTCCTTTCCACTTTTTTCTTGGCAGAGAGGAATCTTCTGAAATTGATGGTAGCATTATGCAAAAGAATACATGTCAGAATTCAAAGCATTTTAGTTTAATGCACATTTTAAAAAACATTTGCATTTTTAATGTATTTTCAAATATTCTTTATGCAGCTTCATTGCTATTTTGAAAGTCATAATGAAGACAATGATCATTCTTCCTTCACAGGAATGACAATAAACAGCTATCAGAAACGTTTTTATATTTGTTTGAGGCAAAGCTGGCCACAGAGAAAAAAATGCGTGCTTTTCATCCAATTCTTTCTATTTTCTCAATGTAAAAAGGAGCTACTATATTGTTAACATAATTTCAGGTAGTGAGGTAGCTTGAGGGATAGGAAGCCATTAGAACTCCTGGGAAACAAGTCATCACATTTTTTTTCTCTCTGCCATTCCTCAGTGTCTGCCTCCCTCTGGGCAGGTTCTTTGTCTCCATGGAGAATCTGGTGGAAAAAGGCCTCCAAGGACAGGACTTTCCCCCAGTTTCACAGAATCAATGCCCTCATCCTACAATATCTTCACCGTCTCAGAGCAAATATTGTCTGCATTCTGAAGCATCATCTCAGAATCTTTCTCTCTTTTAGTTTGCTAAATCAATATAGAATTTTTCAAGATTTTCTTGTAAAGCTCCTGCTTGGAAATACCCACACTTTTCAGAAGGATTTGTTTTCTCAGATGTCTCAAAGTGCCACCATGTACACAGGACTTGCTGAACTTTTGCAATGGCCCCCAGAATCAGCTGCCCATGTGGCAAGACTTTACTGATTGAGTAGCCATTAATGAACCTCGCACTACACTCCCCTGTTTGGACTTTAAGCAGAAAATTTCAAGCACAAGTAGAGGCCTGGGGTAGTACAATCTTCTTACAAGGTAAACAGCAAGCTGTGTCTGTGATTATTTCATGTGTGCAATTCCAGGCTGGTTTAAAACAATGATGAATAAGGTTTTTGTTTTGTTTTGAGGGTTATGGCTAAACTTCATTAGGAGGTCAGGTTTCTTCAGGCCAAATTCTATACTAAAAGCTAGGTTTAATCAATAATACGGCTTTGCACAGATTGATTGATTTAGCCTTTCATGTACTCATGAAATGGATAAAAGAAGTAAGAAATGTTCCTTGGAATAAGCAGTGGATGGTCCTTTCATGTAAATGGCTGTTCTCTCTCCTTGGGGCTAAGCTCCAGGATGCTTACTTATATCACAGTTTATTATTCTACTGCACACTATATTGTCTCATAAGACAGGCTCTCGCTTCCCCACATCATCCTAGTAGTCATTCACTTCATCTCTTCCAACTTCAATAACTTTGTATTGAATGTGAGAAATCTGAATGACAGCTTCTATTTTTAAATGAGTTTTCCTCTGGGTTGTGGACAGTGGCCTGATCTTTACAAACAAAAATCTCACAACAAAGTTTTGCAGTGTTTCTATACACTCTTGAAACCCAGGCAGGTAAGTGTCAGCCCAGCCCTGGATACTGCTTCCTGTACCAGGTACAGGTCTTCTAGTACTAACTTGAGTTTTTCTACATGAGGCTGCACTTGACTATGCACATGCACCCAATTTATGCTGAAATATATAAGTAAACTCAGTACAGGGAAAATAGAATTTTGAAGAGCTTTTGAGATATGTATTAATTGTTAAGGGCCCCTTTAAGATGGTACACATATTATATAATGGCAAACTACTAGTCTCCATAACTTTGTATAAAAAGAAATGTTATTAATGGTTATACAATAATTTATTTATAGTGTATTATACAATGCTGTTTGAATTCTTGTGACAAAGACTTTTGTAAGTCCCATCTGCTCTAAGATGCAACTTCAGTTTGGTTCTTTTAATATTTGCTGGGATTTCAGTTTTATTCTCCTCTGCCAATAGGTAATTAAACACTTTCATAATACTTATCTATAAATAAAATAATGTAGCTCACTGGATAAAAGTTCCAATTCTACAAAAAGGTGTGATATTTTTGTTCAGAATGTTCGCTTTCCTCTTTTTTTTTCCCTCCCTGTAATATTGGCGACTGTATTTTTATCTCTGTCAGCCCTAAACTTTCTGAATTTTATTTGATATATTGAAAATACTGCAAGATTAAAAAAAAAAATCATGAAAACCCATAGAAGTGTGACTTGCATGCAGAATTTAAAATTTTTATTACATTTTTATTCTACCATTATGGGTATTTCTTTTCTTATTACATTTCTCTTCTTTTGAATGACCTTTTTTTTTTTTTAGTTTAATGTCATGATATATTAGGTACATTCAGCAACGCATGAAGTGTTTGAGAGGTTTCAGAATATACTTTAGATTTTAACCAGTTAAGGTTAGTTTTTCTGCCAATGTCAGTATATTTCTGTATTCTTAGAGGTAGGTAACCATCTCTGGTGACTAATTCACTAAGAAGATTTTGGTTTTAGCTTTATAATATAGTTATTAGAAAATGCAAAATTCATTGCAAATAGAAATAGGTGTCAGTGAAGTTAATTTCATTTTACCTAGTCTACATTAAAAATGTCAACTATATGAATCAACATACCTGCTAAATTTAATTTTATTTCAAATAAGAAAGTAACAGTTAAACAAAAAAAAAATCTTTCAGGAGTGCAGACCATTGAAAATGCTGTATTTCACAAAGCAAAACTGGGACTAATTTGACTCGTGTTCTGGATTCCTCTCTTGAGTGTATAGAGTTCTGCATCCCGGTAAGAGGAGATACTGTTTTTACATTTTGTTCATCTTAACTAGAGAAATACCTGATATTTTCTTCCTAAAATATCATAATTATGCCCATGCTTGGCCTTGTTTGCATAGCAGGTGAAGTTCTCTGATTTGCCATCACTTTGTTAACAGTGGGGAAAATTCAATGGAATTCCCAAATGCCAAGACAGAGTCATTTATTTGCGCTGCCTAAACCAAAACATATCGCAACTGGTTGGCATGGAGCCTTGGGCAGGCACAGATTTCTCCTGAAGAGGGTACTAATATCCCTGAAGTTGAAAACTTATTTAAATGTCTTCAGGTGCAGAAGTGAGAAAATAAGAGTTTGTCTCAGAAATGTAGATTTCTTCTTAAAACATTTGCTGAGTTATAACTGCATAGCAAATCTCTCTTGTTAATTGACAAAGCTGCATTTGTATATGTGTAAGAGACTCTGCTGAAGGAGAACCTTGATTTATATTCATAAGGTTCAAAGATCTGATCAGGGATGAAAGTTACTTCATGTTTTAAGGCCAGGGATGCTTCCTGTTATTTAATTCCTGGCCATTCATAGAACCTGCAGATATGTTTTCACATGCCACAGTTATTCTTCAATAATTTTATCCTGTGTGACACTTTTTTGTAATCTCAAATGTCAGCTACAGATCACCAGAGTCATTTAGAAATTGAATTTTAATGTCTAAGTGTTCCTTGTCCTTCCATTTGTAGTCTACTGTCTGCAGCACAAAGCTGGTATACTGCAAGGTACAAGGTACCACACAAGCCTTACTCTTTAATCTATTTGTGTTTATATTCATAGTGTCATTCTAAATGAGCTTAAAATGAGCACTTTAAATGAGCTCTAAATGAGCACTTTACACAATCACTAAATATATTATGTTGTTTCTGGGACATTGCTAAACCTTTATTTTATAGAAGTGAATATCGTAGCCCCCAAAAAAGAATAGAGAGAGGTTGGTTATTTCAAATTAAGATATAGACAAGATTGTGTACTGTGTATACATATCTATATGCACACACACACAAGCACACACCTCCTTATGTTGGACTGGATTCAAAACCCTTTCAGCTTCCTCTAACTTTCTGCAGATTTACTTGCAGGGCTTGCAATTTTCTTTGTTGGTTGCTAGATATTTCTTTTTCCAAAATGTTTCAACCAATATCACATATTTTTCCTAAATTAGCTGAAGAAAAAATAACTCTTCAGAAAAAAGAAATGAAAGCTAAAAATAAGTTCAAGATAATTTACTAAGCTTTAACGTTTTCATATTTTCAAGGAGACATATGAAATTTAAGGTGGTTTCAGTTTGCCATATTCATGAAAATATCTGTCACAATTGGCCAAATTACATTTACCAAACCCAGAGGTTTGCACTGATGTCGGGACAGATTGAAAGCTCTGAGGACCTTTGGTGATCGTGCTCCATCCCTGTGGCACTTGCAGTGCTGGCCAGCTTGTGGGCACCTAACCCACCAGGCAGCACAGCAAGTGTGGTCTCCTCAGAACTCCTGGGTCTGACTAGATGGCACATAGGCCATCCCCATGGAGTAAATCAAACTTTTCTTGTGATTGCTGTCCCCAGCTGCTCTCAAGTATGTTTTATATACTTTCAGCAATGCCCATGCTGGTAATCAAGCTGAGTGGATTTGAAGATAGCATGTCTAATTTGAATGGAGGATGGCCTAGAGCCAGACCAAGGACAAAGAAGGAATATTTTGGAGTAACGTTGGCAAGCAAGTTTGGCAACTTTGAGCTGAGATTACAGAAGTGGCGTGTAAGGAAGCAACTTTAACTTGGTAAGCAATGTGTAAAGGCTAGAGATGAAAATAAAGAGATTAATGCAGACATGAGCTCAAGAGAAAGACTGTGATAAGGAATTATAAGAAAACTAAATTGAGAGCAGGAACCCAAATAGAAGTTCAACATTTTACAGGGAGTGGGGACAAGCAGCCTTCCTCTTCCTCTGGTCTTAGCAAACCCTGCAGCTCACCAGGATGGCAGCTGCCCTTGCGTGTCTCTGGGAAGAGGGTAAGGAATAGCCAGCCACTCTCTCCTGCTCAATACTGGGGCTTTGAAGTGGGAGTTTTTCCATTTACCTTTTTTTTTAAATTATTTTTAAACTCTCAGAGTGCTTGGGTTTACTGTTTTTAATATCACATTCTGAAGAATAGAAAGTCATAATCAGTCCCAAAACCAGGTGAATCTGTTGAGTGGAAAACAATGCTAGATATTTGATGTAATAACTGTGATATATTTGGGTAGTAGGAAAAGATAGCCAGTCAATGCATAATAATTATTTTCCTGTTTGCATTAACACAGCCTTGTACTCTCACAGTTGCAGTTAATGTCACTATTGAGGCGGAATTGTGAGAAGGCTGTGCCAGCCAATTAAAATGGTAATATGATTTCAGGATCTGTTTGTGATCATATTGATTTCTTTAATGGAAAGCTTCTCTGTAACCTTTTCAGAACACATACTGTACTTTTTACACTTTTATAGATTAATCTTGTAAAACATTATTTTAAATTGCCACACAGTAGGCTTGTAGAATTTTATAAATTGCCTAAAAGATGATAAAAAATACTGTGATTTCATGATAAAGAGCATTAGAGCACTGCCAGCAGATCACAAAAAGTGCTTCAGAGTCTAGTGGGAATTCCCCATGGCAGAATGAAAATTGCAATAGAGCAATTAAGAAAAGGAAGATGTCTTTTATTAAGACATAGGGATTTGTTTTTGTGGGAAACTTGTTTTAAAAATGTAATATAGCTATCAAAGAAAATTTAGAATGTGAACAATTTATACCTCATAAAGTAACAAGATCTTTCTGAGATTTGGAAGAAAGCAGGTGCTACAGATAAGTCTGTTAAATTATCAAACATCAGGCATGGACTTCATTCCTGAGGAATTCAGATGTGAGACATGAACCTAAAGCAAAATTCCAAACTGGGGTACAATTCCTCTCATGCCTTACAAAACTGAACCTTCAGATAGAAACCAATGAATAAGGTGTAATGGGACTTGAATTTTCTGGAGGGAAAAGAAAACTTGGGGATGCGATTGTATGAATGGATTTTAATTGTGATGAAAAAAGGCTATTTACATCTCATAAGAGCAGGAAATTAATATGCTGCCAACTTTACAATTTTAAGAATTCCTCAGCACTTTAAATAGTGGGAAAATGTTAAATTGTACTGGAGAATTGTTGATGATGATTTAGAAATTATGTTTGATTCAGCCCATTTCAACAGATAGTTTCAAACATTTTTGTGATAGCCTTCATATTCCATGCCAAAATACTTGTGTAGGGTTAGTGTTATGACAAATCTTGCCAGCTTATTAAAATGAGGAGCAAGCCAAAATGAGCATAGGTCTCACCATTCATTATTTAGGGCAAGCACTGGATCATATAAAATTGCTCAACTGATTCAGTATGTTTAGACTGCATATCTTTGTAATCCTTTCACAATTTACTCAAAATCCGTACTGCTGATGTTCAGAACTCTGTTTATATGTATGTGTGGAGTAGCATATAATGTATAAGTGAGGTCAGCAGTTTTGTTGTGGTATGTGCCAACCTCTGAGATCCTTGTTAACGGCTCAGAGAGAGGCAAAAGGAAGCCTAGGAATGGTGTAGTCTATAGACATAGAAACGGGCTAAACATAGATGCAGTGCTTATATTGACTACTTGCTTATTTGAGCCAGCCACCCCACCCTGGATGGCATATGGATAATATAAAACCAAAGCTATGGGTCTATATGGGTTTTACATTAAGCATTCACTAGGATGTTTGCTAATTTCATTAAATTCTAAGCTCTCTTAACCATCACAGCCTGTTCGGTCTTGCCTTTTTTATTTTTTCTTTGCATTGCCTTGTCTCTCTGATTATCTTTCTATCATCAAATTTCTTTATGTGAAATATGTTGATACTATATCGATTAGAGCTAGACCTTCCAGTTCCCCACCTTAGTGATTTTTCTTCTGCTTTGAGTGTTTCTTTCGTGCTGGAAGTGTTGTGTCTACATGCAGGGAAATAAATGGATACCTAACGGGGCAGCAAGGGTGAAGGTGGCCTTAACTTTGACTTGTTCCCCAAGGTGATTGTCTATAGGAGAGACCTCATCAGAGGTGACCATTTCTTATACTCTCCTCTTCCCCTACCAGGCAGAGGCGGATGAAGAAGCTGTGGTAGATACCAGAATGCTTTACCCACTCTCTCTCCTAAAAGGTAGTACAGCTATTTGGAACAGCATGGCATTGTAGAAGCACATTTTCTGTGTGCAGCAAATGCCTGAAGGAATGTTCTTTGAGATCTGTAAATTCCAGCTGGCATTGTCAGGCAGCCTGTGGTGGCCCACAGAGGCCACTACGCTTCTGGCCTAGTTCCTAACAGATAGAGATGGGAGTACACTGGTCTTTGGTCTTGCTCTAAGATCCTGTGGGCCCACATCAGTGCTCTGTGGAAGGTCAGTTTAATTTGCTTTTTGGCGTTCTAGTAAATATAAAATGTAACATTCTAGTAAATGTAAAATAATGAGCATATTGCTCTGCATCTGCAAAAGTGGTCTTACAGCTTTGTCAACATATGTTTTACTTGCTGGTGCAGGAAGATGTGTGTGAGCTTACGGAACTGTAGGGATTATTGGGGTAGCGTTGGAGAGCAGTTCAGCATGGCAGACACAGAGGCTTCTTCCTACCACCACTGCATAAACTAATTGCTCTGTGGGTTTTGTCACAGAAGGGACTGAGGGGAGCATTGGTGTTGATAAGACCAGAGCTTGGGAGCACGATAAAACTGAATTAAGCTGATATGGTAGGCACACCTAAATTTTGAAAAATTTCAGAAATATTGTTTCAGTCCAATGTAAATAAATCCCTTTTAATTGAATATACTGCTGGGCTACATATCTTGCATTTTATTTAGCCTTAAGTCTGAATCTTTGCTGAGTTCAGGATTTTGTGGTTTGATCAATTTTCCAAGATAAATTGCCTGGTTTATGTACAACTGTGCTAAAATGCAAAGACACCTTCACATCCACCACCTTGTGCTTCTACTGCTTGTCCACCCACTGCTTGATTCCAACTCATTAAGCACATAGGTAACGTGCAGCAGCAACAGACAGTCCTTCCACACCCTTCCTTTGCATCCACATGGAAAGCCTGGGGAAAGTTAATGAGCTGCACATCATTCTCTAGCAGCTCTCCACCTGTTTGTATGCCCTCTTTATAGTGCTTGCCACATCAGTGGCCATTAATTATGGGCAGTTTATAGCAGGAATGAAGTATTTTGAGTGGACAACTGGTGCCTCTCCTGCAGGAGATGTGGTGTGGGGTCTTTGACTCGGTGACTCATAATTTCCAGAGGCACGCACCAGTGCTCACCTCACCAGGTCTATTTGAGGCTATCTGAAAGAATCTTTAGGTGCACACTGCTGCTTTCTTGTATATGCAACTCCTGACTGAAATTTTATGGTAACTTTATGTAATAACCAATGCATAAGTTGGTCAGTCACCAGTCTGGTGAGACACTCTGTCAGTCAAGTAGAACTCCATTAAACTATCAGCTTCTGTTTTGAGGATTTCTATATGAAAACAGATTTTTCTCTCCAATATTCACAGGTTTGACAGAGACCAAAATATTTCCATTTCCCTCAGCAAACAGCTTGTCCTCATGTAATGACAGTTTTCCATCTGCAAGAACTGCCTTTTTGATACCACAAACCACCTGAGGTGAAAATGTAACTGACTTGCTTTTCTGTAAACCTGCCAAAAGTAAAATTATTTTGCCTGTAGCAAGAAGTGTTTTCATGCTAGAGTATTCTCCAACTTTCCTAAAAGTTATATACTTCTGATTTTATCAGAACAGAAGAAAAGCTGTAGTGTCTCTCTTGGCAAGTTTAATCTATTCTATTGTGAATCAAAACAGCAGTCTTATTTGTGAGTTCAGGTTTCATATTCACTGAAGAAAGCTGTGGTATGTCAAATTATCCCTTGTCTGTACCTAAATTCGAGCTTCTAAATCACTGGTATGTGCCTGACTGAATAGCAGACCCAGTTCTGGAAATAAAGGGAACTGCAAATATGCATTTTCAGCTCCTTTTGAAGTTATTTTTGTTTAGATTTATAAATAGAGATTTAAATGTCTAACTTTTTGCATTAATTTTGAAAATATTTGACCTGAAGAATCATATATTAATTGCAAATGTTCCAATTAGAGAGAGAGAGATGTCCAGAAGAGGGAGAGGTGACACAGGAGGAAAAAAAATAATACAAAATAATAAATATTTTGGCTGACATCCTCTTCTGACAGACTCTGAGGCCAATCTCAAGTAAGATTATTTATTTTAAAATAATAGTTTCATGATGGAGTTAAAATTGTCTTCTAACAGTGACTTATTTTCCCACTCATTGTGATTTTCCTTATATTGGGAGATACTTAATGAAAAGCATCACTTGCCCTGACCTTGCCAGCATCCCAAAGCATTTGTCAAGTTGTATCATGTCTTTAATCTAGTGCAGCAGAATTCTAAATCCTAAAGAAGTTATCCACTGTGCATCTGTGCTAACTTTGGGTAGCAAGGGGATTCTCAGAGTAGAGTACAAATCACAGAAACCCACAAGCTCTTTGCTACTGTGTGACCTAAACTGGTAGAGGGTTTTCCTTCCCAACAACTTGCAGTTTTTGGAATGTATTGATGTTAGGCATAGCTTCTTCCTTACTGTGCATCCTATTTATGCAAAAATCCTTCTGCCATGATTCCTTCATGCCAATAACTCTGCTTTTTTCTCCTGTTACCTGTGACAGCATCTTAAATGCTTCTTCTCGGTTACGTTATTCCCCAGGAAGGTTATTTCTCCCTTGGAAGGCAAAGAGAAATGGCTTTATCCTTTCTGCTGCTGTAATCCTTCCTGTCTGTGCACTTCTTAAGCACCCTGAATCCAATTGTGCTTAGGATGGGGAAGGCAAAAAGTGCATTCTATAGTCCTGCCTTTTTGGGTAGTCCCCAACCTCCTTCATGAAGCATGGGTATGAGGAATGGACTTCAAAGAATATTTTACCTAGTTCTTTACTGCTGGAAGGATGGAGAGTTCTTTAATGAAGTTTTATGCAGTGTGAAATATAAAGTGAGAAAAAGATGAATACAAGATACCCAAGTATTCATCACAGTTGCTTCCTAGGAGAAAAATGTTTGTCCTAGTGAAATTGATATCAATAGAAATGTCTCTGTTGATTTTTGCAGGGCTGAGAAAAATTTCAACATTAAATAATAAGCCTTGGCTGTGTATTTTGCTGGTTCTATCTGTATTTCATCAAGTAATGGAGTAGCAGCTACAGCAGATTAGAAAAGCCAATCTGAATTCTGACCAGCAATGGACTTGGTAATTTGAAAGCTCTTTAAGTCAACATTATTTAAAATATTTTTTATCACAACAACATAAAAATAGCATGGATTATTACTGCACTAGCAAATTAATGTAAGAATGTATAAAAGTGGAAGACAAATAAAATGCTGCTTGAAGAGACTCTCTTTAACAATATGCAATAAAGCTTAACACTTTGACAGTCTAAAAATTGACAGTTGAATCATCTTAAAATAATACAGTAAGAGCTGTCCAAATATAGTCCATCGACAGCTGTTTGATACCAAGAGCCCTAGAAAAATCACTGCAATAGCCCAAGTTATAACAGGCGTTCAGAATTTTGAGATAAATCGGTGCAGTAGTGTTTACATTATAAACATGTAGACCAACGTTAAATCATGTCTTGACTTCTACTGAACCAACTAAAATGTTCCCAAAATTAAAATATTAAGAAGAAAATATTGTTTTACAAGAAATTAATTTAAAGAGATATATTCTACATATTGATGTGTATTATATACATAACTCATCTTGAAAGTATTTTGAATGCCACATTGGATATAAGCAAAGAGACATTACATTTTCTGTGTGACAGAATTATTAGGCTGCAGCTGCAGATTGGGGCTGTGAATTTTTTTATTCTGACAGTAAATCACTTAAATAGACATGGAATACAAAATGTTTCAAGCCAAACCTTTTAGGAACTGTATAGACAGTGTCATCATACCTTTAAATATTCTAGAAAAAAACCCAAGAAAATTAAAAAATGAAAAGGTTCATTATGAAAGGAAGGACAATCTCAGTCTAGAATTTCTGCTGGACATAAAATTGTGAAGGTACTAGTATAAAATTGTTAAGTTCACAAGTTTTCTTCATTGGAGCTTTAGGTCTAAATGACAGAACAACAATAATGCTGAATTTGCCTTAGAATCCAGCAATACAAAGAAGTTAGATGAAATAAACTTAGTATGAGGATCCTTAATAATATAATTGTTTTAAACCAAATTAATTGTTGCAGTTCACATCTCAGTACACGGAATTTATGTCACTTGTAGCGGTTGCTTCTCTGTTTCCTCAGTGTTACCTTACAAAGGCTATAGGCTATGTTTGTTTCAGAATCAGAATTGAGAGGAAGATTTATGTAGCTATCTGTGAGTCAGTATGTGTGCGTGTATTTTCATAATAGCCCATGGAGGCAACACAATAAACCTCTGCTGTTTAAAATGCAATTTTAGTTTGTGGTAAGGGAAATAGCAAAGTGGCACGTTTACCATCACAGTAACTGTGATACTTGCTCTGTCAAGTTGTAGTACTTGGCAGCAACAGAAATTTACTGAATTTATCAGAGTTCTATTCCCGTGAAGTCTTCATAATGAGCATTCTTCACAAATTGTTATAACAAATAGTTCCAAATACATGTAGCCAATCTATTGAGTAGCTTTCCAACAATACTCAGCAAGTGCTTGTAGAGACATTCTGATTTGTAAATCCCCCTTGAAGTGTCAGCACTGTAGTTGTACAGTGGAAGTCCACTTGTTCAGTCTGTTTTTACTTCAGGCAAAATGACAAACTCATCCCCTGTCTCCCTCCCTCTGGAAGCAGAAAATATATGGTTAAAATATTCATAAATGGACACCCTTCTGGGGGACAATCCCCAGCCTCTAGGGAGAGTTCTGCACAAAGTTACTGTTTGGAACCACCAATCATGTTCATGTTCACAGACTCACATAATCTTTGGAAACTCTAAATCTTGTTGCTTTCTCCTTTACTATTCTCTATCCATATATGCTGTTGCAAATCCTTCATTTCTTCCACAGATTACATCAATACAGACTTTGTAACAGAGAGGTTTACTTGCACATGATAGCTGAAAATTACAGAGCATTTTTGCTTTCTTATTACTATTCTGCAATTTGCAGGGTAAAGTATCAAGGATCAGAACCACTCCTCTTTTGTCATTAAAAAATTTCCTATTTCAATCCGGTTTTAACTACAAGTGGCAGGTTAGAAATACTGAGAACTATGGGCTAATACATCCAAACCCAGCCCTCACTGCAGACAGCCTGTGCTCTAACCTCTAGGCTCCACAGATGCCATGTAGGCTGTATCATGCCTTGCAAAAACCAATTTGATCCTCATAGTCTTTTATTCAGCACAACTATCCTGTCAGTGTCAGTGACCTGAGAATTGAAGTCTGTTATGGATACGTAATTTTCTTACAGTCATTTTAAATAAATCAATGCCATGTTAGCTCTAGAGGATCTTTTTTTTGATTATTAGCACTGATAATTTGTTTCATGTGACCCCACTTTTATGGCATATACCACAAACCCAAAGAAATTTTTAGTATTTAGCTTCAGGATTTTTCACCCCAAAATTTGTATTAATTTTTCTTGCTTATTCTCTCCCTTTCTGCATCCCCCTTCTCCCTTCCCCTAGCCCTCCCCCCTGGTAATATCTTAAAAGCCTTTTTTTTATGGTAGCCAAGTAAAAACCAAACTGAAACTGAATGCTTACTCCCAAACTGTCAAAAAACCACTAGAAAATTGCTGTTAGAAGTACCTTCTTCGTATTTTGCAGATCTCATCCTGCATTATAGTTCTGGCAGTCTCGGTTTACACTTTCATTTGCAGCTGAAGGATTTTAGCATTCATATAAACCATTCCTGTCATTACCAACCATAGCACTAGAAGGTTACATATCCTTGAAAGGATCCTTTCACAGATGGCTTAGTTTTGTGCTTATTTTTCGTAGTATCTCAAGATCACATTTCTTTGACTCAATTCTTTATTTTCTCAGAACTTTTTATTCAAATATATTTCCTATATATCCTTAGATAGCAAAGATTTTTGACTTTGCATTTGCAAAGCTGTCCTGGATCTGTTCTCTTGACAATAAGTTAATTTTTCCCCTGTAAATAAAAATCATATTAATCTTTTGTGTCATGGGGATCCATATTCATTTTTTTCAACCTTTTCTCAGTGTTTACATCTTACATTCCATCTCCTCGAAAGCTTGTATTTTCTCATGACAGATACTCTCTCTGCCAAGAAACCTGACCCCGTGGTACTGGGGCTGAGTCCCTTCTGGTATGTTCCCTTTGCAGCTTCTTCTTTCCCATTTTTCTTAGCTTACTGTGCCTTGCCATAATTACTCTTCTGGCTGTCTCTGTGTGACTTCAGAGGTATTTGTTTTTATCCCTTCTCCCTGCCTCATCTTCTCTCCTCTTTCCCTTCACCTCATACTCCAATGTAATGTACTTATTGCTCAGTTCATTTCTCCTGCATTAGCTTATCTCTTTTTTCTATCGTGTCCTTGTGTGCACATGCACATTCTGGCACGGATTGTGTGCTTTTCTCAACTTTTTCATGTTTTTTATTTGAGGGTGATGAGTCCAGAACTTAAGTGGATCCAGGATAAATCCAGAGTCAATATCTTGCAGTGGTCAATATGTCTTGCAGTTTATGGTCTGCAGTTCAATATTGAAGAGATCATGAGAAGATAAAAGCATGGTGAAGTCAGAGATGAAGCCTGTTGCTTTCACATCCTTTTGATAGAACCAAACTTACTCACTGGGCTCAATGAGGGCAAACTTGCACTGACTTCCACTAGTCAAGACATCATTTTAGTTTGAGTGAAGTCAGGAGAATCTGCCTTTCTTCCAGAAGGAAAAGTGATATCTCATCCCTGCCACGATTAGCTGTTCATGCTAGTTTGCATTTCTTGTGCAAGCTATTCCATGGAGCTAACAGCTAGCTTCTAGGCATGACATACTGCCTTACTGACCAATAATAAGATAGGGATGGTTGTATTGCTAATCACTGAAGGAAATTATTGTAATCAAAATAATGGATTAGAGTTCACAAGCGAATCTATCTGGCTGGAAGAGTGCTGGGTTTTGCTTTTTTCTTTGTTTTCTGTGATGGAACTAATGTGGACAAATGTTCATTTCAGCAATATTAATAAATTCATTATCATATAATTGGTTTAACAAATTGTGTTTTTAAAAGTTTAGTCTTGACGTGCTGCAAATAGAAGATAATTAGCCACGCAGGGGTACAGCAATCACTGCTTAGTGGTAAATGATTGAAAAAGTGGTAGGAGTTTTCAGACACAGTTTCAAAATGTTTAAGTGGTTATTAGTGTGAAAGCCTATCAGTGGCCTAAGAGGTGTATTAAAGGTTATCAGATGGCTTTTACTGTCTCATTCTCATGTCGATTACAGTTGGGGCTTTTTTCAGATACTAGAGAAGTATTTCAGTCTTGCTGTTTCTCTTGTAATTAGCAGATTGGTGTGGGAAGATGTCGTCGGGATACAGTGCTGTTTCCTGATGTGCAGGAGGTAGTGTTTCTGAGTGTAATCAGCAGCTTTTAAAAATGGATTTTGCAGTCTTGAGGTGACAAGCTATCAAAGTAAAGCACTTCAGTAATTTAATGTAGTTTACTTCATGTAGCTTTCACGTACTACAGAAGGATTATCCATTAACTGCATAGACATTACAAGGGTTTAAAACAAAACAAAACTCTGTACGTACTCAACAAAGCATGTATTCTTTTTGATTAACATTGAAGAGTAGGTAAAGATTTTTCTATGTGCAAGTCAGGTTAATACTCTAATAAGTAAATTAATTTTATCTCAGTGAGTATACATCTTATTATTTCTATATTGGGCAAACTGCGAATACATGGGGCCATCTTCTCAAGTGGTAAAAAAAGTATAATATGCAGGGAATTCCCATTAATCAACTGGTATACCCTAGCTGACTATGTCCATTCTCACAGAAATCTCAATATTCAGATAAAAAGAATTTAATGGATATCAATTCATGTGCCTAACAGGAGGCTGTCAAAAATGGAGCAATCGTCTGCAAAAAGGCTGCCTAAATGTTTCAGGGCCAAGTTGAAGAATAATAATAGGGAATGTGAGTTCTCAAGGACCTACTAAATATGAAATGTATTATTTCATCCTAATAAAACTGAAGCATCAGAAGAGGCAATGTCTCCATGTATGTGCCCTGCAAAGCAATTGAGGCAACAGAGAAAATAGCTGTGCTGCAATGCCTGCTGGGTCTCCAGTGTGCTGCCACCCTACTCTTACTGCAGGATCAAAAGGGATCGCAGGAATATCCAGATTGTGATCCCTAATGCTATGAGTTCATTTGCATTTTCTTTGTTAACTGAAAATGTTTTTCTGTAGTGGTAGGAGTGATATATTTATGACCACAGCAGTTCACATTTCATGGTGAATATATTTGGGGCGATGGCAAGTTCTACTAAATACAGATTTCCTGTAAAAAGGTTCAGCCGTGTCTCTAGACTGTTAAAAGAGAAAAAAAAAAGCATTTTACAGGAACAGATGGTGTAGCTTCTTATTTTTTTTTCTTGTTGCTCAGTGGAAAGTCTAGAAACTATTTCTTTTTTGAAGAACTACTTTTTCGTGGGAGTGCTAGGTAAGCCAGTGCTTGGTTTTTAATACATGACATGGTATTGAAAAACTGGAGCTATTAGGTAAAACACCAAGTCCTCTTCTTTTTACTCTTTTTCTTCAAAAAGAATAAGAAACAACTACTTATGATTGTTTTGTTAAATATTTAACTGTTTCTCTCAAGTATACTTAGTATAATTTAATATGAACTTCAACATTCTGGCGTATTTTTAGTATAGGTTGAATTACTGCTTGCTACTTCCATTTTCTGGAAGGTACGAGGTCACGTTGTGGAATAGATCAGTAATAGGTGCTGTTTATAGGAAATGCAAGAAATCTATATAAAGTACTGAAAACCCATATTATCAGGAGAAATCGTAGTGTCTTCTACCAGGAAAGTAATTGTGCTTTTAAGATTGAAATATGGAACAAATTAAATTAATCTCTGTGCAAAAAGCTGAGTACATGTTTCCATGTCAACTTAAGAGGAAGAAAAGGGGTAAAAAGCCCTCCATTGGGCTGAAGTCTGCAGTGGGCACAGATATATTCCTGATTTAGCAAATCTGTAGAAATATTTTAATACTGCTGCTGAATTGCAGGGTTGATATTAAGCTGTGCTCCTGTGCCATTTAACCTGTTAAATTAACCTATTAACCTGGTTAGACTCAGCGTACAGTTTAAATTGCAGTGTGCTCCACTTCAGGAATGTTTTTTATGCATGTTTTAAATCAGTCCTTGTTTAGGAGGTTTAAATCCTGTTCATTTCAGTGAGAATAAGGTATATGTTTTTGGCAGGCTTAAAGCCTGCAGTTTTAATTATTGGAAACGGTTATTAAAGGAGATTGCATTCCTTATGTTAAAATTATGCTAAAATATAGTTATAGTCAAGAATTATTAGGAGAAATTATTACACTTTGGTACTACAAGTGAAAGACATGGTAATGAGGAGGTGTATTAGCTGAAATTACAAGAGAAAAATGATATGTGGAAACAGCAAAGTATTCTCATTTTGAAATAGAATTATTCATAACAAAGTGTGTTTGTCTTATACTTGTTAGCTACTTGCTAACTGAGCAGTAAGGTGCCTGTAAACACCCAAAGAATGCTATTACTTCTTTACGTCTAGATAGTAAATCCAATTGAAAATATGTATGTTCAACAAAAGCAGGCATTGGAAAAGTTTCCTCCTATACATGTGCATCCAGCTTTAGATTCTACTTCTTTCTTTATTGCTTTTAGTGAGTGCATGAAAAGATTTCAAGGTGCTTCATAATTAATTTACACATTTTTGGTTTGATTTTATGGCTCAAATGTTTCCATACACAGCATGATAGAAAAGCTGTGCTCTTCTGCCCTAACAGCATGCATTCCATGACAGCAAAGCAGTTCTCAGAATGGATGCTGTTACACTGCTATTTCTGTGGAAGAGGCATTTTAATGCAAACTGGGTATAATGTATATTTTTCAATGAAATTTCAGTTAAATGGTTCTTAATTATACGATCTGATCCCTCTGTGTAAATATCATGTACACACATGCAGTAGAGGTCCAGAGTAGAACTAGTGCTCTAGTGCTCCTATTTTTTTCTCAACAGTCTTCAGCTTTATATACTAATGGACTATTTAAATGATGTCCCATAACTATACATACAAAAAGAGGGGAAACTGTCTTAGTGTTTTTAATGACAAAAAAGAAAATCAACAGCAGGAATGTTTTTCACAGACCATCCATCTTTTGCACACATCCTGGTACACAGGAAAAGTGACACTCCATATTTGAAAGTAAAAAATCCTTTCTCACATTACTTCCTATTGATTTTAACTCTTTCTGACCATCACCACTGAAGGAACATTCAACAGCCTTTCCAAGCACATAGTAAGCTAGAAGTAGGGTTTCACGGAAATCTGTGCATGCTTGTTTTGGGTCCCTCTGTATTTACATATTATGGTGAAGGGTTTCCTCCCATTTTCTCCAGTACAATTCTGAATCAAAGCTTTTCTGCTATAAACAAGGTAAGCTAATCCTTTATAAACTAAAAATTTCCAAAGGGAAAAAAGAGTTAATTAATATTTTTGGACTCTTGACCAGTTGTCTTGAAATTTTACAGGAAATCTGTTCTTACTCTTCAAAGAGAAACTAGGGCTTTACAAATACAAAACCAGTTTAAAGGTAATGAAGGGAGAAAAATTGGAAATTAAAATGTCAGATGCATTTAGCAATCTCTCGGTAAGAAGTCCATTCTTTGATTAAATTCTGAGCAGTCAAAGCTTTGTGTGTTCAACATGCTTTTAGGCCAGATTTATGACACTATGAAAATACCCGACCTGCTTAAGAGCCAAACGTAGGATAGTTTTCTTAGCTGTATTTTAATTAGCATTTATTTCCTGAAAGCCCTAAGACACTCTAAAGTGCTTAAATATTCTCAAGCCACTTTGCATCTGTAAAACTGAGGCACTGAAGAGAAAAACTAGAAGCCTTTAATGCTCTTTAAAATGTTATCTAAATCACCAAGCTCTTAACTGAGCATGAAATATATTTAAGATGCATGAAGTCTGATGCTGATACTTTAATAACAACAGGGAGAGGCAATAACTTTGAAGAGAGCTCTGAGGAATCTGCAGTCACTTTGCTGGGGCATAGGGTTAACTGACCTGCGGTGAAGTCAGGGAGTTCTAATTTTCTCTTGATTGCTCAGTATTTGCAACCTGGTTTTGGTTTCCCCAGTGAACTTAATGGTTGGTCAAAGGATAAGAAATGTGGATTGTGATGTTAAACTGGCTACATCTGAAGAAAGACCTCCTTCATGAATGCCAGGTAACATCTCATTCTGCGGCCACGCAATCCCATTCACTTCTTTGGAGTGAGCAGTTGATATTGCAGCTTTGGGAGTTTTTTAACAATGTTCACAGAATGTCATCAAAAAATTCCTGATAAGACTTAAAGTAAAATCAGTAAGACTTTTTTCCATTTGGTTTGTGAGAGAAAAAATGACTAGATTACATTCCATTTTTTTTTAACATCTATACTACTGAATTACGGTTTTACTTTTGCTTAGTTTTTCTTGTATGTGCACTACAGTTAAATTTTTGGATTTCTAGCTGTGAGAATAAAAAAAAAGGGGGGCTTTCTAATGGGTTTTTCCCCCACCTGTTCTGTAAAAAAGTTTTTTTGAATGTATATATCTTTGCTATTTCCCCACTGCTGTACTTGTAAATAAGATATGATCACCCAAATAATATTTTAATTGCCAATAAGACTAGAAATACTTTTGCTATCATATAGAAATTATTCATTGCTTTCCATGTCACCTGCTCTTGTGAAGAGAAACGTGTGTCTTTTTAATTCTTATAATAGCTAACAAATCTCCCCCCATGTGAATTCTTTTTCTTTGAAGTATTTTCATCCATTGTTAATCTTTTTCTGATTTTTGAACTCCAGTTACTTTGGGGGTTGGGGTGTTGGCTTTTGGAGGTTTTTTGTGTTGGGATTTTTTGTTGTAACTGAACTCAGTAGATAGTATTATATGTGATACTCAGTAGCATCTGATTTGCTACACTAATTTGCATAATAGACTGCCTTTCCCCTATAAGCTTCTGCTCCCAATGTAACAAGACCCTGAGGCATCCAGAGCTCAGAGACACGATGGCAATAAAGCATAATAGTAGTAATACTAACTTAGAAAAGTGACAGTGGATCAAATTAAAATTTACATAATCTTAAATAATATTACCTATTCCTCTAAAATACTACTCAAAGCTTTTCTAAACACCCAAGCATAGACCCATTAATCCACTGAAAACCAGTGATGCAGCTGACGAAGGCAAATGGCAAAGGCCACTTGGCACCAGCCCATAGTGAAATGGGAAGAAGCATGTAATTAGTACTGTACAAAGTGTGTAATGTAACGTAGTATTAAAACAGTCACAAAGATAGGGAATCTATTTCCATCATCAGATGTTTTGCCACAGTTCCTTGCAATTTATTTTTTCTTTTACTACTCCTCTCTTCTATAAGATACTTTTCCTTTTTTTCTCCTTTTTCATAGAGCTGGGTCTCGGCATTTTCTTGGTGATGTACTTTATGATTTTCTTAGTGGGAGTGGGAATTTTTCTCAGACTTGCAAGACTTGAGTTGGTTTTAATTCTATTTTTTTCCCTTGTGTTTCAATACTTCTGCATGCTGTAAAGTACCTCGGTATCAGTTTCTCAGTAGTCTCTGGTTTATGGTCATCAGACAATTGATGATTGTTTTGGCATACCGTTGGGATACTGCAGTTCTTTAAGAATGGACACCACCTGCTCTGCAAATTAATAGCCACCTATTTTAGTGCAACTGTTGGACAAGTATTTGTTGGAATGGTTTAGATTTTTCCTTTTCATTGCTTAGAAAATAAAAAAAAAAAGAAAGAAAAGATAAAACTTGACTGTGCAGACAATGACTAATCTTAAACATCTTAGTAGTTTTGGTAAACTAATATCTGATTTAAAAGTCCTTGATTTTGGTGGTGCTAAAACCAAAATGAATAGAAACTTACTGTTTTGATCCGAATCTGTTAGAATAGAGACTAAATACACTGTACAGCATTCTCCTGTGAATCAGGGTAGAAAAATCTTTTGTGGATTATAATCTAATTCTAAAATGCTATTCCTATAGCACTACTAGTAGGCTGAATTATATTTGCTTCCCTATGTTGAAACTTATGATTTATTTCAGCTTCAACTTTGTGGAATAATAGAATTTCTCATTGGCATAAATCTTGTGTATAAATGTATGTATAAATATATAAAAATTGTGTATAAATCTTTACAACCCAAAAGTTGTAAAGCTAGTGGTTTTTATTCATATTCATTTTTGCAAACAACAGGACAGTATCAGACAGCATGTGCTAAATGGTACAGAGGAGGGGATTAAGTGATTACTTGGCTTTGGAAAATTGGACATGTATGGTTTAAAGGATCACTAGTATTTAGAGGAATGTGTTTTGACTGCAGAATACTTTGCTTCCAACTCTTTCTGCTAAGCCTCCCATAAAATTCTAATACAGGAGCAATAAAGTGTATTGTAATAAAAGCACTTCATGCTTCCCCCTTTCTGTATAGTGGACATGGATCACATTGACTGGACAATTGATTGCAGTGAATAAAAACTGACCTGTAAAGCCCAAGCAAATAATTCAAAATAGTTATTCAGGCTGTTTAGCACTTCTACATTCCGTTTCAGTGATATTTCCTATATACAGCTGATAATTAATACTCTGAAAATCAAAGGAAATAAGCTGCTAGCATGAAGACACCACAGAGAGTCCTCTAAATCAGTTTATTTGAATCTTCACAGGAACGAGTGTAGAACATTTTGGTGTGAAATACATCTCCTGTTCAAATAAACATTGGTTAAATCAACAACCTCCTGTTGTACCATTTGATCACTGGTATTAGAACCGGTAGCCATAAAAACTATGTTATTGTAATACATAAGATAGAGACTTTAAAGGCAGCCTTAGTCTTAAGAGTTCTTACAGGTTTAAAGTTTTATGTTGTAACTTCAATAACTTTTAAAACATGTTTAATGGGTTTCTTATGTTTTTCAAGAACAAACTGAAAAAATAACACCATGCCAGAGTCAAATTTTCACCCCCTCAGGGTCCCAGCACTGTACCCAGTGAGAACCTGTGGCCCTCCCTGACAGGTCTGTGCTGTCTGTATTGCTGAGATGTTGCTTTCGGGGATTACTCTGTACCTGCAGCATGTCCAGGAGGACTGAGGACATTTCACTCTTAGGTTTCACAGATAATTGCTCTGCCTGTGTCTGTCAAGCTTTAGATTCCTTCTGCACCATCTTTCCATCCTTCCTCACAATGAATCTTTTTTGGCAGACTCCTCATACCAGTCCCTTTTTCTTCATGAGAAGTATACAAGCCAGTCCCACTAAGGATTTTTAATGAAACTTCTCCTCCTCCTGCCTTTTAAACTGTATTCAGATAGTCTTCTGAGCTTTTTGTCCAGTCTGTTTATTTCCTCTTTGTTCTGTCCTACTAGAGATACCTTCACTGTCCTATTCAAGGAGATGGAAAAAAGATGGCTGCGACAGAAAGGACAAGCTTCTTTCAAGTCTTTGTTCAACAAGGTAAGAATAAGAAGGCATTTCATATAAAGTCAGCATTTTTTAATCTTTTGGTTGTGGGGGTGGAGGCAACCATTATTTTCCACAGATATGCCAGAAATACCTAAGTAATTTTGCCTGAGTTTTTAAAGTCAGTCTGGGACAGATGACTTAGGAAGGCTTTATGCAAAATCTTTACATTTTTGAGAAATGTTGAATAGTTATAAATGGACTCTAAAGAATTTTAGCATTAGAGGATGCTGTTATGTGACCTTGCCTTCAATGCTTTTGTAAAAGCTGGAATTCAGTTTGATTGGATACTCATTTGTCACCTTTGATATGTCATTAAATGTGTTTAGTATTTGCTTTGGTAAAATTTGCACTAATTATACAATAGCATTAATGTAAAAGTTGTTTTGTGATGTTACAGAATTTCTTGTGGTGTGTGGTTCTGTCGATAGTCCCTGCCCAGATTAAATGTAGCCCAGTACTGCAGTCCTCAGTTATGTCTCCATTTCCAGTGTGTGAGACACTCATGGTCTGTCACACGCTGGGAGGTATAGATGATGTATCGAGGCACATAATGGGAAGGGGCCACAGCACTGTGCCAAACTGGGACACGCTGCTGTGTGCAGTCCATTAGGAAGCAGATGTGCTAGTGGTGACATGTTATCCTGGCTCCCCTTTGGCCACATGGAGGTGTAACTAGTTAGTCACTCACTGCGGTTATGTCATAAAAAACCCCAGATGTCAGATAAAGAAGCAGATGATTTGTCGTTAAAATAATAGCAAAATGAGTCTTCCAGAAAAAAACCCCCTGACCTATGAGCATTTACAGAAAATTAAGATATATAGGTATATTATAATTACTAGTATTTCATTTACTCGAAGAGACGTTATAGCACAGTTATTTTGAAAGAGTGTCTTACAAGCGTTTTTAAATACGTTTTCAGTTCTTCCATATAGAGTTTAATTTGCTAATAACATTTTTGGCTTTAGCCTCATGTTATTCACTAAAATACATATATCCTTATAAAATGCAAAAACATTTTTTTACTTAATACTTAGTCAGAATTTTCAAATCTGAAGCTGTATATTACTATGTTAAAATCTGCAATGTAAAAAAAATAGTGTTTAACATTGATAGTTACAGAACAAAAAGACAAAGAGAGAAGTGTACCAGAGAAGGTCTGGGATAAATAACCTGTGACATAATTTCATATAATTTAATCTATTTTCTTTGTTCATGATTAATGGGATAAGAAGCAATGAGCTTGAATTTAGGAAAAAACAACTTTAAGTTATTTATTAGAAACTATTTGTAGCAGAAAGCATGAAAACAGGTTGCCTGGAAAAGCTGTATAATCTCTAGTATTGGAGATATTTAAGAACACATTAGAGACAGATGTGTCAGAATGACAAATAAATAAGGCAATAAAATAAATAACCCCTGGCTTTTGTGACTGTAAACCATGAAGGCACCGAAGAAGTAAAATAAAATTACATGCCGTATTTTTAGTTTCACATACAGAAATACAGGCAAAGATTTACATAACAGATGATTGGGAATTCCTGTGCAGTTCTGAGGAGATTTTTACCAAGCTGATTCCTCAATAATATTACAAGTCTGCAGATTAATTTGAAGGGGCTCAGTAATGAACAAGAATCAAGCTAAATGGAAAAAAATGTTAATGAAATGTGGGCCTTTCCTTTCCAAAATCAAAACCTGCTTTTTACTCATTTAACTTTGCTAAACTCTGTTGAAAATCTCAGTTCCCGGCAGTGTATCTTAACTGGCTTATGTAACCTGGCTGACTACAGGAAAAGAGAGACAAAATTACAGAATGGGTTTTCCTTTCTACTATTCTCCACTTCAAGGGTAATTGATTTGGTAAGAAGGAGTTAGGGTGCCACTCTGGTTAGATACCGTCTTTGTGTTACCTATCCTATAATCTATCACCTGCTGAAATCACAGTCCTTGACCGCAGAAGTTTGAAAACTGGGGAAGGATAGAAAGGAGCTGAGAATTATTAAAGACATAACTTTTTACAACTGAGAATTGTGAAAGTGCCTTAGGGGATGCAGGCATCTGTTTCCTGTTCACATAATGTCTATAGATGCAAGTGCCTAACATCTTTTGGCAGATACACCCCAGAGGTTTAGGATTGCTCAGTAGTGAAGTGGAAAAGGAACCTGTCCTCATACAGTTGGTGTAAGTTTAAATATTCCAAAAGCAAGTTCAACTGTAATTTTCAGTGTGGTACAGGGTCACGGTGCAGTTCAGATTCACAGGCTGCCCTCAATCAAACCTTCTCCTCACCTTCTCTCTGACAGTGCCCCTTAAAATGTAAAGCTCCCTCCTAACAGTTCTGAGAGATTTAAGTTTATTAAAAGCACGTGTTCATTTTCTCTCTTAGGGGCAGAAATGAAAGAGCTGTGAAATAAATGTGAATGTGATTTAGTAGGCTCATGATAGCAATCCATTTTCTTACCTCACTGTCTCCCTGGGAAGTGTTTGTGGGTTCATCCCCTAAATAAGTGCTTTTACTAACTCTAAGAATGTTATTTCAGTTTTGAAGTGCTGCTGGTGTTGACCTAAGAAAAGTAGAATATCTAATGCATGTTATTTGAAACAGAAGTATTACCATTTATCATAGCTTGCGCCTCAAGCCAATTAAAGTGGGGCTTCTGGTACTGGTTTCTTTTAAACAAGCTGATACCAAGTGGAAATGATCTGGTAGTGGTATTTCCCCTCTCAGAACTGGAACATTTTCCATACCAAGTAATGGGGTAAAAAATCGATTCTCTAACTGAAATATATGCTGTTTGGAGACTGCTAATTACATTTCCAGTTACTGCAGCAACCTCAGAGTTGCTATTTTGATGTTCTGCTCAGATTATCGTCAGCATTTCAGTTCTTTGAAGATAAATCCTTAGACAAAAAGACACAGCTTTTTACTCTTAAGTTTGGTGAAGGCCTTTATGACACTAATGAAAGTGTTGTTTATTTATGAAAATGTCTGTCATGCTCCTGAGAAATTCAGGGACTTTCTTTACCTGGAAAGGAGCTTTATTTTCCTGCTCTGTACCCACCTTTCACACAATGTCCCTGAAGGACCTCTGTAGGTTATGTCACCTACTCAGGAGTGTGGTTCTGTGGCAGTTTTGGCCTGTATATTCATGTTAACATTAAGACAACATTTTCTTTGTGCATTAATGTAGTGGTTTAGCCTCAAAGAATCAGACAGCTGCTCTCTCACTCCCACAGTCACAGGGGGGAGAATCAGAAGAAAAAGACAAATCTCATGTGTTGAGACAAAGGCAGTTTAACAGAACAGCAAAGGGACCAGGAAAACAACAAAAACACTGACAGAGGAATATACAAACACGGTTACGGTACCATCTCTCACCAACAGTACCAGGGACCCCAGCCCCCTCCCCAGCTTCCACCTCCTGCCCCCTCCATAGGCCAGCTCCTGGCTACAGACTGGGCATGGCTTCAATGGGATGGAATACCTGTGTCCCTGGTGGATCCTGGGGAAAATTAGCCCTATACCTGCCGGAATCAGGACAATCAGGCAAAATTCTTGTCCGTTGTAAAAGCAGCAGGAATGACGTGACTATTAAGCAAGGCTAAATGAGCCTGTAATATGCAGTGGCTTCCATTACGTGATCATGTAGCTGGCAATCAGAATCCAGATGTGGAACATTTTGATGGAAAGAAATGTGGTGTTATCCAGGGGACTGTTTTTTTCCACCACCTGTATTTTTATTACAGATGAATGAAAAGCACTTTTTACTTCAATACAAATTAAATTAGTTGTTATCATATTGATTTCAACTGGGCTAGTAGCAACAAGCAATTATAATAAGTGGCAATTTAAAAGATGTTCTACTGGCCACTGTAATTAATAAATGGCCAGGTTAAGAATTTTTTACACAAGAAAAGCTCCTGTTAAGCTTCAGAGGAAACTCTTGCCGAGCACCAGTACTTCATCATATAGCCAGAAGCAATGAAGCTTGGCAAACACTGTGTTTTGGAGAAATGACAAATCTAAATGGAGATGTTTTGGGTAGGAGGTCTGCTATGTGGCACATCAATGCAATGTCTACAGTTATTTTATAAACATAGGCATTAAGCTGACAGGAGAAATTACAGAAAGTGACTTGAGGAGGTATAACAGTAATGGGACGTTCACTGAAATATAGTGGACTCTTGGGGAGGGAAAGTTACTTGCATTGGGGCTAGGACACAGCAATAGGGCTTGCAGCCTGGTGGTTAGCACACTTACTTCATGGTCATAGTGAACATTTGAATTCCTTTAAGCAAAGTCCAAAGCAGGGAAAAAAAAAAAAAAAAAAAAGAACAACAACAAAAAACACCCATGGGATAAAGGTTCTTATAGAGTTCATGCCAGAACTTTTATACATCCTCTCTTCCCCCTGTGTTCCAGAGCCCTGACGCCTTACTGTTTCTTGCAAGTCCCAAATCTCACACCTTCTAATGCCAGTTTACTGAATTGTTCAATCAAGGGGATATTTCTGTTTCAGTCTGGGTAAAACAGCAAGAGTTGACTGAAAAACACTAATGAGGTATGGTTTCTGGCTGTAAAGGAAGAAGTGTGAACTTCAGCTTAGTGGCAAGATAGGCACCATGCAGAGTTAGTTTGTATAAATTTTAAAAATGGAACACTTAGTATTTTAAAAAAAGGAAAACACTGGAAAAGGGTGAAGAGAGAGTTCTACAGTAGTGTCTCAACGGATGTAAATATGTATATAGTTTTCTTAAAATTAAAAGACATGTTGATTTATTCTAGCAAAGGATCTAAACCTATCTCTTGAGCTGTTACCTGTTGGTGTCTGTTTCATTTCAAGGTTGTAAAAATCTGGTTTAGATCTCTAGGACAGATTAAGAACTATAAAGCAATCATAAAGGATGAGTAAGAAATTACTAATAAGATAATCCATGCATTTATGAACGGTTTGCTAAATTGTATTTGTGCAAGTTACACGTGTGTAAATGCTTCAGCATGTTGCAGATTCTGGGTCTCCCTCCTCACATTGTTAACCAGGAGAACAGCAAACAAACACCACACTCAGAGCTAGTCTAAAAAGCCCATCTTTCTCCTTTCTGTTCTCTGCACTGGGGTGATTTTCCTGGTGCTGGTACTGAAGGATCATCAAGTTACTTTGCACAGCAGCAAAACAGACTCCCTGTATTTGGGGATTTTGCAGAACTGCTTGTTTGCAAGGTTTTCTTTTCAGTGTGTTGAAAATTTAAATCATAAAATTTAAATCACAGTGTTACAAATTGTAATGCACCTGTTTAGGTTCTATCCTGTGATTGATCTCCTGTAATTTGAGATGATGTGCTAAGCACTTTTAAAATATTCATTCTCATATCCTCTAGAAAATATCCCAAGAATTCAGGAAGCTATCCTTTCTCAGTTCTACTGGGAAATAGTACATGGGCAAATGGGTTTTGGCACTTAAGCACATTATTAATGTATGGCTTGGTTGTTTACTTACTGTTACAAAAATATTTTTCGTTCTAGAGAGGATAGTTGGAAATGGTGTTCTCTTCCATCTCCCTGTAAACCACCCAAACACCTAAATTTTGTGAACAGCAGAGGTTGTTTACAAGAGGAGAAAGAGAACAGCACTTGGCATCTGTAAAAGCATTCCAAAGTGATCTTCAACGGTTGGTTATTTTATAAATTTTTAATAATATCCAAGAGCTTATTTTGATATAAAATTTCAAGACAGGTGGATTTATTTTTTTTAATTACCTCACAATGGTCCTGTAATAGAAACAATAAGCAAAAAATTGCAATTGAAATAAGGTTTACTTGTCTTTTGAATTGATTTTTTCTTACAGGTATAAAATTGTATTATTCCATTTATGTGATTGAATTTGTTCTAAAGAGCACTATAAATGAGTGTTCAGAGGCCAAAAGTTGAATATACATAAAATCACTTAGTCTAAGTCTTCCAAAGTAACTTTAATTTGTGCTTGCATTAATTTCTGCTCTTAAGGAATTTTTCCATGGTTTTGTACCTGTAGTTAGAAAGGAAATTTCGTGATGTGTGGAGTAGATAGTAGTTTTCCCTGGAATGATAAAGCCTCTGAAAAACACATTTGCCTTCTTTAGTACAAGAGTTTTGCATAGGAAGATAGGGCAAATAGGAGATTAGTCTTAATTATTCAATACAGAGAATAATAAAGGTACCAGTAACAGTCTTAACTGACAAGGAGAAGACTTGAAACATTTTTCCTGTTAGTTATCTAGACAGTACATTTCCATTTCCAAAATATTTATATTTCCATAAGACATTACTCATTCAGAAATGAAAGGAAAAGAAAAATGGAACTGCATCCTAAAATCAAACCGGGGGACTGCAGTGTCTAAATTTTAGGCTCCTAGTCCTTGGAATATATATCACAGGATCAATACCACAGATTTTGATTCCCTGTGACAAAGGGTACAATGTAGAACGACTCGGGGGTTGACCGAAAGCTGCGGAGGGTGAGCGGACCCAACAAGGAGCTGCTTGGTCCAGCCCAGGAAGACAGATGTGGCTGTGCATCTTTGAGCACAAAGATGTGCAAACAAAATGCCCTTCCCCACACTTTTTAAAGAGTAGAACAATGCAAATGCTAAAGAACTAGTGATTATTGAACCCTGTTGTATATAGTTGTGTAAGCAGTAAATCATTCAGCAAGGCTGAAAACAGATTTGCATTTTTTTTCTCTGTGGGACAGTGCATCAAGGTGTCTGCTGGGGGAAGCCTGAACCATTGAGCTAGAAACTGTCTACACACTTTGCTGGAGCCAAAGAAAGTTATCTATTTATTAAAGAAAATAAACTACCTATTTATTTAAGAAGAGCAAGTATCTATTTAAGTTGTGTTTGGCTAGAATAAAAGGTTGAGAGTGCAGGATTCCTCTCGGCTCTTTCGAGAACAGGGGTCACTTCCTTGCTCTGGGCACTGCTAATGAATGCATAAACCCTCTGACCTCTATTAGTCACCCGTAACATCCATGGTGGAGTGCTCAGCTCTCAAGATGACAAAACCCTAAGCACGGGTGGGAGCAGAACTGTCTGGGGAGCTTTTAATGCACGTGCAAAGCCTTTAAAGGAAGACAGCAACATGTGAATTTAGGCATCCTGAAGTCACGAGGCTGCTCATTTGGATTCGAAGGGGGAGAAGGAGGAGGGAGAGGCAGTTAATGATTTCCCCTTCTAATCAGAGGAATCTTTGTAGCCCTTAAGCCTTTCTAAACCCTTGTAGGGATCTGTCCCACTCTTTTAGTTTTATTATATGCTTGATGGCCATGAAATATTGGAAGGAAATTGCATATGATAATGTCATAAAGAGTCTATAAATAGTACTACAGTCTTCATTATGATTCCAGTTGTGCTGTAATTACCTGTGTTCTGTGTTGAGCAGAGCAGGAGTGAGATGAAGGAGCTGCTGGGAGAGGAATTCAGGCAGAGGGACGATGGTGTCAGTGGCTCCATAGCCACCATGTACTGTGCAACAAGCATCTGGACATCAGCACCACAGGTATTTACAGGGGTGTTTCCAGAGGCACTTGCACAACTAAAGCCCCATTGTGTAAAAAAACCCCAAAAAGTAGGAGTGATATTCCTCACCCTGCATTAATATTCCTAATGGCAAACAGGATGAGAGAGCTGCCAGCCCTTTGCAGGGGAAACTGCGTCCAGTTGCAAGTCAGCAGATACTTGGCCATTGGTTTGAGTGAGGCCAGAATTTCATTCCTTACCTAGATTGCGAGGTAATTTAGGTCATATGTTCTTTGATGCCACTAACCTCTTCATTTGGGGATTTAGAGATTTTCTTTTCTCCAGCTGGAAGAATGAAATTTCAATCATCTTTTTCAGTCACCTCTGTTCTACAGAGGGTTATGCTCAAACTATCAGGGACTAAAAATTACACGTTTTGTTTGTATCATCCAACATTTGGTGAAAAATGATCTTAGTTTACCATCTGAGCATAATTAGATGCTCTACACAGTAAGATAGATCCTGGAAATTTTCTGCTTGGTTCTTCTAAGGTGCAGAGAAAGCCTGTGTGGGGAGCTGTATAGCTGACTGGCCACGTGTTCTGTATACGTGACAGCCTATAGCTCCAGAGGAGCCTGGTCCTTTAGGAAGTACGGAGAGGGTGAGAAGTGCTGAAGAGATCATAAACCACTAAATCCCAAATTCTTTGTGAGTTTTCCAGACTAAAATTTCAAATGGGAAAGGAACAGATTGGGGGAAAAAAAAGCTACAGCAGCTGCAGGCAGCATTTGACTAGCTGGTGGGTTTCATACCAACGCTTAGAGACTATGAACACCTACAGGTGCACGTACATGTGAATTCTATTTAGATAGTATCCTAGGTCTGGCAAGCTCCATGTATTTTGAATCTGGAAGGTCAGTTAACGTGTTTAACCAAGGTTTGCTTTAACAGCGCGTTGATTTTTATCTCCCTTGGGGTTACGTGTTAGCAGCCGATGGGTGGGATGTGCCGTGCTGGCTGCGGGGACCCTCAACACGGGGGGCCGCTGCTCCTCCGGCCCCTCGTTACCAGCGCCGGGTACCGGCCGTGCTCTCCTTAAGGCTGCGCCCCACCCCGGGCTGTCACGTGACCATCCTGGCGCGAGAGCGGCCCGCGCGCGCTTCCCCGCCCTCGAGGCCGACGGCCGTTACCTATTCTGTAACGGCCGTTAACGGCTCCCTGGCGCGCGAGTTGCACGCGCTCCCTCACGGGGAGCGGGCGGGTTCCGAACAGCCCCGCAGCAGCCGGGAAACAACAAGGCCTCCCCGCGGCTCTCGGTGAGCTCTTGTCGTTGGAGAGTGTGGAGAAACCTTTACTTTCTTTATTTTCTAGCTGAGTAGGAAGTGAGTCTATATGCTCTCGGGACGTAGTGGCAAAACGAGGTAATAAGTCTCATTGAAAAGATATGTATTGATCTGATTTTCTTTTTGTTCTAACCTTTCAGAAAAGACAAAACACCATTGGTATTGCAGATAGGGCAACGTCCCTTTTTGGTTTTCTGTTTATCACAGTTGTATACCATTTGCACGTGAGGGCTGCTATCACATGAACGTATTCTGAAAGTGTTTCAGAAGGATGAGGTGATCTCTGAGGCGGCGGAGTTGTTGAAGGGAGTGATCCTGCTCCTTAGCAGCTCTTTCTCTCGTGTGAGAGAAAAATACCTCTAGATGTGTTTGGAGGCAATGGAAATAAATGGAAAAGGATTGAATCAATACACAGAAAAATATCTAACTAAAAATATTTTGACAGTGGCATTATTGATGACAAGGGATAAAGCATTTAAAACTTAATAACATTTTCAATGATTGTTACCCCTCTTTCTTGTGTGAAATTGTTTCTAATCCTTTGGTATTGCATAGTAGTGCCACAGATACATGGTTCTCCAAATAATAGAACTCTCTTGTCAAGTTCCTTATAGTTTAGACTTAGAATTGCAATATCCAGTATCTTCTCTTTTTAAATTAAGAAAAATTTTGCTTTACTTGGATTGTGTCATGTGGTACTCCCTGAACAGAAGTTGGGAGTCTGTGGTTAAATTTGAATGATACCTTTCCTTTTTTGTGTACTGTTTAAGCACTTCATGTATTTCTCTTGTTTTCCCCTACCTTAAAAGCTGGCTGGGTTATCAGCTAACGATAATATCGAAAAAATTCTCTAAGGCTTCCCTGTTGCAGGGTATGTAAGCTGTTGTCATAAAACAAATAGAATTGGATTACTTATATAAGCTGTTACGTTATACAATCATTGTATTAGGGTATTTTGAATTGTAAATATGAGGAGAAAGTCTGTTTCAGGGAAACTTATTAATTTTTCAGTTGTGCACAAATGTCTGTGTGGTTTGGAGAGATTTTTGTATTAGAGAATATAAAGTTTGCGTAGTCAGGTTTCATTTATATGTCTGATAGACAATGTGGTTGTCTGTTAGTTTTCACACCAGGTACATGATTCTTCTGCTAATGACCTAGAGTATAAGAATTCTTCATTTCATTGCTGTGCTCTCAGCACTTATGTTTAGGTAATGCTTTTTCACTGTTGCCCAGTATCAGAAACTAAGGGAACTTGTAAGGAAAAGACTTTTCCAAAGTTTTTCAAACTGCAAGGGGTTTTCAAAACTGCATTTCTCCCAAGGAATAGATAATGACCTTAGGATAATTAGAGTGATAAATAGTGATTTACTCTAGTTTAGGTTATGTGTCCTTAACGTTGTGTGATTTTACGGTGATAAAAATATATTCTCAAACAGAAAAATACTTCAAGGCTGGGAGATAAAACAGTTTATTACATCAATAGCTCTGGTACTAGCAGTGTTTCACTGCTTTAGCCGTCCTGTTCAAAGTTTACTTAATGGAATTGGTTGGACTAGATGATCTTAAAAGGTCCCTTCCAACCTAATGATTCTGTCATTCTGTGAATTGCTGTTGGAATACTTAAGTAATAGTGATCAGTCTGGTTGTGTTTTCTGCTGTACTTCCTGGTTGTTTGTTTTTAGTGCATTATTGGCATCCTTTTGTGCCACCTTCTCCTGTATAGGGGTTCATCACTGTTGCAATAGTTGGAGTCATTCTTAAAATCTATGTAAATGCCTTCAACCTTTGAAACGGGAGGTAGGACTTGAGAAAAAATAAATAAATTCCATAGTTAGAATTTGTGATTAACTACTGGATGCCTATGCCATTGAAATCTGTTAATTTCAGGGAAGTAGTATGCTACTAATTAGCATGCCTGAACTTTACTTCAACTTATCGTGTGCTTAGTAGTCAGTAAGCATAATAATAGGCTCTACCTTGTGTTGTGTTACACATGGCTGCTATATCTGCAGAATCCAAGACTTTATTAAAGATGATTTATACTATCTGTAATAACAGTGGAACAACACTTTTGTTTAAAAAAAGGAACCTATTGCATTCTCATTCTTGCTTTTTGGAGATCTGTTTATTGATGATGTGCAGTTTTGCAAATATGTCCAGCTTTAATACTTTCAAATAAGATTCTCATGACATCCACTGTCACTTCCAACAAAGCTGAGTAGGAAAGTGTATGTGGCTTTGTGGTGTAGGCAGACTGGTTGTATGTACTATGGCCTCAAGACTGTTTTGAATTGTGCTCTACAGCTTATTTGACAGAGTAGAAGCAAACTCCTCTTTTGTGCCTACTGCATAACGAATTACCCCATCACATAAATCAGAGGCAGATGCCTTATACTTCATCTGTCTGCTCTATGAGTGTCACACTTGGATTAAAATGTCAGTGTTGCACAGTGTAGTGTAAATTACCACTCATCATATCTTCTGCAGTGAGCCTTTAGACTGCCCCAGCAGTTCTGGGAGGATGGATATATTCTACAACTGCTAAACCTGCATTTCTAAATCAGCAGTACTGGAAATGGCAAAGGAACTGAAGACCTTGTTTAACTCTCTCCTTCCAGAGGGCTCTTGAAAACATGAATGTCTTGAGTTGTGAGAGTCCTTGATAGTCTTTAAAGTGCCACTAACTCTTCCCATAATTCTTGAACATGAGAAAAATCCCAGAGAAACTACATATGCACCTCTCGTTGCAGGCAAGGTTCTGCAACCTAGACGCTCCTAAAGAAGTGGTTTGTATGGGAGTGATGCATGCAAGAATTGAGAAGGGAGAATGCAGTCTAATTCCATCCTGCCATAGGGACAAAGCCAAAATCTAATTTGATTTTGCACTAACAATAAATTGCAAAATATCTTAGCATAATTTGGCTAGGTAGTTTACAGTCCTTCCATTCATTTTGTGCGGGATCCAGCAGTAATTCTTGCAGGATGAATGTGATGAAGTGTATGCTTTCCACTCAGCAGCAGCTGAAGAGGCTTAATATGGAACCTCATTATCTCCTCCAGCTGTGACCAAGCAACCAGTTAGAAACAGCTGCTTTGAGAGACAGTGTGGACAGCAGATGGAGTAGCTGCATAATACAGGTGAGAGAAACCTGTGTCCTCTTCAAAAAGAGGAAATAGCTATAGGAAAGATAGCCATGAAGCAATGGGTAGGAACACCATGGGCAAATGGCAAAGGAAGATAAAAATGGTCCTTGGTTATTGAACAAGAATAGAGAGGGAAGTCCAAAATTAAAGGTTCATTTGTTCTCTCTTATGGAAGGGTGAGAGCTGCAGAGCTGAGGGTCCAAGGGTTACCGTGTCGGAGATTGTGGAGAGATACTGTGCAGTGTGTGTGACTCCCTGGTCTTTGGATTATGATTTTGAACACTGCTTTTTTTTTTTTTTCCTCCCCCTTCTGCTTTCAGACCCATCTACTCTGGATGGTAAGACAGGTGATTGAGTGATATCTGCACAAGGTCTAGCATTTCTCATACCAAGGATTCTGTTGTGCTTGATGCTTCATCCTTTCTTAGTGGTGTAAATACCAAGAACTTTATACAGGTCAGTGATTTTGAGAAGGTGGGTCAGCCAGTGAAACTTCCACAAACTTTTCTGTGCGGACAGTTGTGTGGGGAGTTTACTGAACTAAATAGGCAGTTAGTCCAACTCTGATCTCGGCACCTTGGGAGAGATGTGAGCCTACAGCTTGTGATTTTGTAGACTTCTTTTACTTACACCAGCAAACAGGAGTATTTGATGTGTACTTCCTACATTCTCCATTTCCTTATAACGTTTACTCTTTTGGAAAGCTTGGTTAGCCATCGTCTTTACACTGTTAAAGGTTCCTCTTTCTTGAGAGACAAACGTGGTATTTATTCAAAACAAGATCTTGCTAATTTCCAAGGCTGCAGGTGCAGTATCATAGGGAGCAAGATTGACAGCAAAGCTATACAGACTATAATGTTGTGACAGTTTTGCTAAAGACCAGGGCAAAAAGGTAGTTCCCCTGAATTTTTCCACCCAAACCTGCTGGTGGCTGGGAATGGAATTTGTACTGAGTATGCTTTCTGAAAGGATAGATGTCCTGGATTCATCCTCCACTTTAGAAGTCGTAGCAATTCCTATGACTTCCAGAAATAATATGAGGGGCGGTGGTATCTAACTCATAGGAAAGATGTGTAAGGAACTACTATGCTAAAAGATTGTATTTATGTTTATAGTATGCTCAGCATTTTTACACTTTCCTTTATGGCTATATTAAGTGTCTTAGTTTAATGTCATACACACTATCTTTATAATATATATTTGGATTTTCATGTGTTACCTCTGTGGTACACAATAGGTATTTTTATGTAAATGATGAATGGCTTTAACAGCTTGAAAAAAATAAAGAATATATAATTTATAAAGGAGATTCTTCTTCTCCAGTAGATCACAGAAAGGCATAATACAGAATTAGGAAGTTTTCTTATTTCCAGGCGTGCCCCTCTGTTCTGTGCTTGCCCCTCTACTCTGTACTCGTGAGACCCCACCTGGAATACTGTGTCCAACTTTGAGTCATCAGCACAGGAAGGACATGGATCTGTTGGAACAGATCTAGTAGAGGGCCACGAAGATGATCAGAGGGATGGAGCACCTCCCCTATGAGGACAGGCTGAGAGAACTGGGGTTGTTCAGCCTGGAGAAGGCTCCGGGGAGACCTTATAACAGCCTTTCAATATCTGAAGGGGGCTACAGGAGAGCCAGAGAGGGATGCTTTGTCAGGAAGTGTAGTGAAAATACAAGGGGTAACAGTTTTAAATTGGAAGAAGGGAGATTTAGATTAGATACTAGAAAGAAATTCTTTACAGTGAGGGTGGTGAGGGCACCCGAGCAGGTTGCCCAGGGAGGTTGTGGATGCCCCATCCCTGGAGGTATTCAAGGCCAGACTGGATGAAGTTTTTGTAGAGCCCATTCTACAATAATTAGATTTTCATGTTCATTCCGAGCACTGTAGTATGCTGGTTACCTTACCTGCACTCACATTTTTTCCTCTGTATCAGCAAGAGTAATGGGAGGCATTTTTCAGAAAAGTACTTGGGACAAAAGGATCCTAAAGAGCTGACAGGTTTATATATATTATCTTTGCCGTCATAGACATGTTCTGTACGGCTCTGAAGTACAACGAGCTGAATGTGGGCAGACTGTTCAGCCTCTGGAGAACCACATTGCCTTCAGGAGTAATCAGCTTGGGCACAGCAATATGGCCCTAAAGTGAACTTCTGAGCACAGGCTTGGAAATACCACCATCTTTATCCCATTTTTTTTAATTCTAAGTGACAATTATGAGACTGTTTTAATTTACTCTGGCTCTTCTCAATCTAAACACCTACATCAGCAAAGTTTCCCTTTATTTAACACGCTATTCTTCCACTGTGTCAATTCTTTTTTACTCTTTGTGTCTTACTAAACTTAAACTGAAAGATTGGAGGGGAGAAAAAAAAGGGGTAGGAGGGATGAAGTAAGTTTTATGTCACTGAAAGGAATGCCAAAGGTCCCATTGCCTTGAAGGGGTGCATCTCATTTTTTGCTTTAATTTGAATCAGGACTGTGCTTTTGAAGCAAATTTGATTCATCACCACTTACTGTGCTTTGTTTTACATCATGAAGTGATCATAGAGACACAGAGTTCTATTTGAATTAGACTGAACTTAAGGACACATTCCGGAATTACATCTGGTCCACTTCAACCTCAAGTGAACATTCAGACCATGGAATGAGAGAGAGGTTAATCTGAAATAAAAATGCTATCAAATGGATATAATGTGGATATCAAGTTCTGTGCACCACTGTTTCATTTTGTAAATCCTCTCCTGCTAGGCCACGTTATTTGGAAATATAGACATGATCGGTGAATCCAGGATTGGTCTGTGTATTCTTTGTTTTGAAAGGTGCTGTGCTCTTTAGTGCTTTAATAGCTTCCTTAAAAAATGTTGACTGTTGTGATGGCTTACAGATATAGGGGGCAATTCAGCCAAGATGTAATACAAAATTGAAATTATGAGAAGGAAAGAAATATCTGAAATTAATTTGAGGCTGTGATTCATCTTCTGAGTTTAGAAATACTGTGTATTATAATTTAGAGGGCTCTTGTATGGAAATCTTATTACCAAGTACTGTCAATGTGCTTGACTGGTTTAAAAAAATGTCTTAGAGAAGACGACATTTTCAGGATGCGTGTCTGCAGAACCAACTTATCACCATAAATTAAATGCTCTGCTTAGAGTTAAATAGCTGGGCTGTATTTTCATTCTTTCTAGTATTGTAATCGTATCTTGTGAAGCTTCATTATTTAGTTTTTGAGGGGTTTTCTAAATGAAAATTTGAAAGGAAGAATTGGACAGCTCTTGTAACGGAACAGGAATAGTTACATGGTGTGCAGGTTTGTGTGTTACATTAACTTTGTGCAGTCTTACAGCACATCACTTTTTAATTGAGACCACTTTAAAAATATATTATTAGTGATCTGAATTAATTACAGGTAATGTAAAAATCAAAGGCATAAAAAGACATGTCACATAGCATGTGTTTGCTCATTAGATATGACAGTAATTCTGCAGGGGAAATGAATATTGATATGTATATTGAAACAAAAATACAGTGGACAGGGGGAGAGACTGAGCGCTGTTCTTTGCCAGCATTAATAATGGGAAAATAGAACAGAAATTAATATTGACTAAAATTTCTCATAAGTTAAGCATGTTCTGTGGCTCAGTATGTTCCTGCCAGTACTATTTGATTTTCCTGAGACAAATTGTGATTCTGGTAATACTGCTTTGCTTCAGGCGAGGAAGATTCCACAACGGAATCATTTTTCCTAGCTACCATTATCCTACAAAATTAATGTGAAAACTTGAAGCCTGTGGAACAACCTACTCAGACTTTGTGGTGTACACAAAAGCAGGAGCAGTCAGTATATGTATTAAGCATTACCCAAATTTCTCCATTTTATTTTTTGGCTGTTTGTGAAACAAGCAAATCTGTGTCATTGCTATTTCTGTGCTATTTGTTCTCTCTGGGGCAAGCCAGCAGTTGTTTAATGGGAGTAGGGCAATGGGCTGTTGTGCCAAGTGTGTACTTTTTTGTTGTTTAGTTATGAAGTCAGTAAATTTAAAGCTGTACCAAAGTAAATATTTAAGTTGCATTTCAGAAATATTTGCAAATGTTATGATAAGCATAAGTTTGTCTTTTATCACTGGAGTTGGGTAAAGACCCCATTTTGGGGTTTTTTGTTGAATGTTAAAAAAAAATGTTCACCAGTTAGTAGCTTAACAGTTAAGAACCTGAAGCATGTTGTAAATCAGTGATGTGATGCTAATCTTGTCTGGTTCCTGCCTATAGGAATTTTCTTATCTCCATTAGGATTCTCTAATAGGACAGTTAATGGGACACAGTGTGCTGATACAGTTTTCTATCATTCTCCTCAGTTTCTTTCCTTTATTTCTACTTCTGTCTTTCTGAAACTTGGATCAGATATAAGGAGCTCCCACTACAGAAGTTCCCATAGTAACACCACTGAGGAATTGTGAACAACTGCCTGCCTTCAGCAGACTCCTACTCTGGATGCAGCTGTGCTGACAAGCACCTTTGCTGGCGTAGCTTATTGTAACTGGGAATTTACGACCTTGTGCTAGCTGTACCACAGAAAAGCTCTTATATATGTGCTATCTCCAGCAGAAAGGCCTGTTGCTTTAGCTATGCTACAGTCACTGTTAATGATTAAAACTTGATCAGTGAGTGAAGTCTTTAGGATTTTAAGTGCCTTGAAGTAAGGAAGATCTTTTTTTTCCTTGTGTTTATATAGCATCCCTTAGTACCATGGGGGATTTGGCTTCTGTACTTTGCAGTGATGTTCCTAACACACGCTGGCTACATGCAAAAAATACTATTTTAGTACTGAATAGGAAGATAATTTGATAATTAGAGATTAATCAGATATCTGACCTTTTTCCCATGTCAGATAATGGCCCATGACCCAAAAAAAGTCAGGGCAGTTAATCAGGGCCAATACCAGTTTCTGAATATGAGGGTCTAAATAAAAAATTGCAAATATCTTTATTCTCTCAGTGAAGCCCAATATTATTTGCCAACATACTTGTCTTAATGCTGAGCTTAATGCTTCCTCTAGTGTTTATTCTTGCATTCCTCTTGTTGTTGGTTTGTGATATTTTTTTCTTTATTAAAAACAGGAGCTGTATTGTTTGCCAGTTACTAGCAAGCAGAGAGCCTTATTTATGTTAAGCACAGATAAGTTTATTTGAAAGTTGAAATGAAATCCAATTTATATTAATCTGCTGTTTGAGCTCTGGAATGTTATGACCAGGGTGGTTTTTTTTCCTGTTCAAGACAAGAAAGTGGAAATTAAGTAATCAGATGAAAATTTTTATAGTGCATATAAGATACTGTAGCAGTGTAACCAGCTCTGTTACACTGCTGTGTCCTCTTTCTAGCAAATCTGAATGGGCATGTCTCGTTTTAAGAGCAAAACCTTGTGTCATAGCTACAGTCCAATTCAATAAGTTCCTGATTTTTTGTAATTTAAGCTGCTGAGATAATAATGGAGCATGTCCTTTGTGATCAAAGGGGTATAGATTGCTGAGCTAGTTCAAAATTAGTTTCACAGAAATAAAAGGAGTGCTTAGTGCGTAAAAATTTCTGTCGTTCTTGTGGGGAAGTACTGACTCGTTGCAATTATGGCCTTCCTAATAGTAAGTTTGAGACCACTCTAATAACAGTGGTTACTTTTGTGGCTTACGGGTAAAGTCATGTAATATTACTCAAATTTATGAATGATATGAAATTGACCCATAAATTGAGAAAGGTCAGCAGGTCAAATGAGCACTGTTTGAAGACAATTTGAGGTGCATTTTGTACACTTAGAGAGGGAGAAAATTATGTGTTTCTTCCTGTTCATGTCTTTTTACAAATTGCTCTAATGATTGGACTTGGGTGTCTGTCAATATCCTACTAAATTGGAAGTTGAAAGTTTGCAAAACAGACTCTGATATCCTTTTAACAGAATGGAGGGGAATTAAGGTAAATTTTGTTGTTGCTTATCTCAGAGTAGTTTTCTGTTTTGAGGATTGCCATTGCTGGCTCACATCCTCAATGTTTGCAGAAGACAGAACAGGTAGTTTTGTCATTCTCCAGAGAAGCCTGGGAACTCTAGGTCACTGTGGTCGTTCTGCTGGCTATTGCTCAGCTTCAGCTGGCTCAGCTCTGAATAGAGGGGAAAGGTGGAGAAGCTTTCAGATTTCATAAATTTTTGTATTCTGTCATTAAGCACCTCAATATATAGTAGATCTGTAGAAATTTCTCATTGATGATTACTAAAAAGTCTGGAAGCAATTAGAATCAAGGATTGTCATGGCAAAAATGGAGCTCGAATATGGAAAACAATGTTCATGTGTGTATATACAAGCATATGTATGTGCTCTCAAAACATGCTATGTGTGTAGTCTCTGTCAGCTTTTGTCTAGCTGCAAAGGATATTTATTTGTTCTATTGATTGCCAGTATAGAGAGGCTTATGTAGCACTGACAAATGTTATTTCAAGGCAAGTAGTATGCACTCAGATGCTGGTAGTGTTTACTATCTCCAGATGAGCATGGACTTAACAGAATTGTAGAAAATAGGCTTTTTTGAGACAAATTGAATTCAAATACCGATATGCAGGTACCGATCTGGAAGTCTAGAAAAACACTATTTTATTAGTGGTGAAAACTGGCTGCAATTTCCACCTTTGCTAATGAATGAAATCATAAACATGACTTTCTCCTTCTATGTAGGAGGATGAGGTATAAATCCTAAACCACGACAAAATCATTTTGGATATTGGTCCTAAAATGAACACGGGAGTCTACAACATTTTATGGAGGTAGTAAAAATTAAGGAGGCATTATACGTGATGCATGTCAATCCATCAGCATCTAGCTGTGATGTGATCGTGTGCATCTCACAACAATCTTTCCTACTGGGTTGCACAGATTAAGAAAATACAATGGTTTGGAGTTCCACAGCAGAGGGTATGTTTGTGCTGTATGAACGCTATACCAGTTATCCAGCTTATGCTGGGAATTCAATTGTAAAAATGTGGACTTTCAGAAAACAGTGCATCGACAAATCTTTCTAACAAGGGAGAGAAATGGCATTTACTTGCTGTGCTGAAATTTTCAAATGTTAAAAGTTGGTAAATGCAAATTGAGCTTTGTATTTTTCATTTGATCCAATGAGTACTTATTATTTAATCAAATTTTCTTTATAGGTGTGCTGAACATTTTATTACTAGAGAGTGGAAGCATATACTGCATTTTGCAGTTAAGTATCATAGACACTTAACTTTAGAATTAGCGAGTAAATCCAGAAGTCATATGGTCATACTATTTTTGTGTGTGTGTTACCTTACCAAACCATTTTTTCTTAACCCTGAAAAATGGTTTATGATTTGCTATTGTGGCTGTAGTAATCAGTGGTATTTGTGTCAAAGGAAACTACAGCAAATAGAGGGGAAAACATGCAACATGCTGCAGTGTAGTTGCTACCTAATGTGTATTCGAAGAGGTATATAGGCAAATGTAGTCAAATAAAAACTGTAAGATTGCTAATGAGCAGTAGGTGGACAATAGCCTAATGATAAAATTAAGCAAGAAAGAATCATCCATCCAGGAAAGCAATATGTTCTTAAAAATAGTAAAAAGCAGTCACATCAGGGTGGGGGAGACATCAGAACAATAATGGACACAATCAGGTAAGAATCTTGATGGCAACTGTAATAATGGGGTTATGAAATTTCCTATCTCCACAGAATTTTAGGTTAAGTTTAAGGACTTCATTCAGTCATTATGCGCAAAAAAACCAACTTTGAGCCAAATATCAAAGTCTTTGGATAATTTTACTTCCACTTCTGAGAGTGGAGGAGCTTATGCTTAGATACCAGTCCTTTGTCCTTGCACCCTGAGGCTCTAGTTCTGCATCCTTGATCACTCTGGACTTCAAATGGACAAAAGCATGGTTGGATCTGTCTGGCTGAGTTTTTTCCACTTTCCAGAATTTTATTTGTTTCAGTAAAATCCAAAATAAAGTCGAACTAATTACAGCAAACATATATTTTCCTCTATTTTGAAACGCCCATTTTTAAAAAAGGAAGGTATCAAACTGGCTAGCTACAGGGTAAATCCTTCTAGGCACAAGGAAGTGATGCTATCATACATACAAGACTGGCAGAGGTAAAACTTCAACTGGGAAGTTTTTTGTTGCGTAAGTAAGCAGCCTTGACTGTGTGGAAAGTGTGAAAGTCTGGACAGTGGTGGAATGCTGAAGGAAGGACTATTTTGAGTGTGCTACATTCCCTCTGCATTTCCTGCTTCCTGCCTGGAGCCTCTTGAATCAAAATGTGGGTGAAAGCAGCCTAAAGTGGCTTTAAGTTCCCATGTGACCCAAAAGGGCCTTCAGACTGTATGTTGTATATGAATCCATGATTGTTTTCTACTTTGTTTCAGTTGAGCACAGCTCTCAAGAAATAAAGCACCTGCAACTTGGTAACTCCTAATGGCTTTGGTCCTGGGGATTTACCTCAACTCTCAGTCACTCAAATTGAGAAATGTGTACTGGCTGTGTAGATTTATATAACATGCTTTGTAAAAGAAAATCTCTGAAGAGGAATTATCAAAGTATAAGTAGACTGCTACTGTCTTGGAAACAATTTTGTAGGCTCTGCTATATACCAGCGGAGGGCCATCATGAAGTATAAAGCAGAGTGTTTTGTCTCCAAGATGTATATCAAAGCAGAAGCTGCCCATTTGAAAATGTTCTAAAACTACCCCTTCGACCTGGATTTTTGAAAACACTTCAATGGTAATGCTATTTAATGTTCATAAGAACAGGACCAGGCCCAGGCCCACAGTTAACTCTTCTGAAAGGTTGTTGACCTTCACATCTCCAGTTTTTAGCATTGTGCTACAGAAAGAAGTCTTAAGAGGAGGATTAGGCAGCTGGTAGTTCTGATATATCCTGAGTTCTTTTTAGAACTTCAATAATATTTAACTATAACTGCTGTTGTTCGTAAACCATTTAAGCTGTGCTGTACCTGTTTATGCCATTTCTGAACTCATACAGGGAATTACAACTTTCTTCAGGTAGCAAGGTGTCTGATAGCTAGTCTTTGTAGTCTATTTCATGGAATTTCATATTGAATAGGGCTTAAACAGAATTTTTTACTAACTAGGGAAATAAAACCCACCCAAACTTTCAGAAACTTTATTCTCATTTGAATCTCCCGTAACCACTGTATGAACTTTTTTTCTTTTCCTTCTGTCATGTAACTTGAAAGAGGAAATGCAATACTGTGGCAGCAGTATTTCGTTCTTAAGAAACCAAAGAAGAGTAAGAAGAGAGAGTTGCTAAAACCTTATGACAGTCTGCAAATCTTAAAAGTGAACAACTGAATACCTTTTCTCCTTGAAGGCTGAATGGCTCTTGTCTAATCTCTCACGTTTTCACATAGTCCTGTAATAGGATCCCTTGTAGGGACATAGGATCCAGCTCTTACTAGGTTGGTTTTTTTTTTTCACCAACTTCATATATTGGATCTCTTTTTGTTCCAGCTGCTTTAACTGATTGGCTACTAAAATGTAAAGTAGTGCTAAGCAAGAAAATCCCTTTGTCACTGTGATCGCTCACACCACTGCTGAACCTACCGTAGTACCCAATCTGTAGGATGAAACTTTTTTTAATGTCCTCCCTATTTTTCTGTGCTAGTGTTGACTCACACTCTGTCATAAAAGCTCTCATTCTCTCTCTCTTTTTGATTTCAGTCTTCCACAGTGCTGTGTAAAATCATAAGTGCAACGAGAAGAGTTTACATACCTGATTAAGATTCTCTTCCTCTGCATATTCATTTTCTAAGAGTCACTGGTTTTCTTTATCCTTTGGCCCAAGTACTGCTTTTAAAACAGTTAAAGCTTCCCAGTGAGTTTTACAGAAACTTCTTTGTATAAGGACTATTTCTTGTCTGTCAGTGTAAATAAATTAGGCTTTTAAATTTACAATGTTGCCATTTCTTTTTAATAATAAAAATTAGTGTGCTTTGGGAAGGAGATAACTGCAGCTTTTAATTACTTAGTATTTGTTTAATTTCCTAGTAATTGCTGCAGCAAATTCTGTTCTCAACCACGGTTGAAATCATGTGGTAGTCTTGTCAGAATTTTTGAATGAGAGCACTGTCTTCTAAGGAAAATAGACTTGTATTGTGTTCTGAAACATTACCATCACTTCTTAGGAAGCATGTGAAATTATCACAGAATCACCTAGGATGGAAGGGACCTTTTCAGATCATCTAGTCCAACCAATGGAAAAAAACCCTCAAAAACCCCCCAAACAATAAAAAACCCCACAAACAAACAAAAAAAAATCCCCCCACACCACACCAGAACAACCCAACACTAATCTATATCCCCGAGCACCACGTCAACTCGTCTCTTGAACACTTCCAGGGATGGTGCCTCAACCACCTCCCTGGGCAG
>BJBW01003981.1:99095-143847 GCA_004320125.1 Scolopax mira
GTAGACTAAAGAGGAGGAGAAGAGAGGACAGCACTGAGTTATGCTTTCATAAGCTGTTTTTGTAATGACTTGATTCATTTTCTCATTCTGAAACAGCTCACTGTCATCAGTTTCAAAGTCATTCAATAGCTATACTAGATCTAAATCAAAAGTGATGTTCATATTTTACTTGGTAGTTGTATAAGTCTTGAGTCAGCATTGGTTGTGGGTGAATGAACACATTGTATATAGTGTCTTAAATTCACCTAAGAAACAGTTAACTGTGTTCACTTATGACAAAGAATGGCAGCTTTAATTTCCTCTGCATGATGGAGGCCAGTGAGGTATCAGTATTTAACTATTACAGTCTTGATTTTAAAATTTAGTATAGCATTTAGTAATCAGTAAAAGCATTCAGTAAAGCAATTAAACATACGCTTCTGTGAAAATGTATGATATTATGTATTCTGCCTGTATTATTCAGTGAAAACAATATTATCAGTAACTTGGGGGAAAAAAAGAGTAAGATTCTGAAAAGAGAAAGCAGTGAACTGAAAGGTGAGGAAGTAAAGAGAGAAGAAAGAGTAGCAGGTAGGGTAGCATGCAAGTCCCTTGAGAAATTTACACTTAGGGAGGAAGTGAGGACAGCAAAAATAATTAAACAGAAGAGGTGGTGCAGAGGGAATGAAAAAGGTAGTAAATAAAAGTTTGATCATCAGTAAAACCTGAAAGGATGAAGTCAGGGCCAAATGTCTCACTACGCTAAGTGGGAAGAGTTTCGTTCTATATAATGTGAAAGGAGTGGTGGGCCTGGGCAAGCTGAGTGCCCCTTCTCTGCTGTAGCTTAAATTAAGACATTTCTTGCACTGATCCAGTCTCAGCAGCTGATAAAGCAGACAGGATACAGAAACCAGGCCATGAGCAGGAGAAGCAGTGGCTTTCTGTGTGTGGAGGCAAGGGAAATTCCTACTCGGGACCTTAGAAGTGAGGAATGTCTCTTTTCCTGCTCCTTTTTCCCTATTTCACCCCTCCCTCTATAGTTTTTTGTGTTTGTGTGTGTTTTCACCTTGCGTAGAGCACAATGCTTTGTGAGGACGTGGGAGTTATTAGCAGTTTAGCCTCCTGTCAAGTCGCAACCTGAATTCAGTTTATTAGCTGATCCTGCACCCCTGTCTTTCTTCTCTAATTTTGCTAGGTCCATACATTAAGTCTGTTCTTAAACTTAAGTTTGCTTAGTTTGTTTTTATTCTTCTTTCTCTTCCCCTCTTATAGGTGTTGAAGGTTTACCTTTCAGTGTAGTTTCTGACCCTATGTAGATTCTATCAAAGATCAGTGATGGGGTGATCTTATGTTAAGAACATATAAGGATAAAAAAAGAGCAAATTGTTTAGATTTCCACACAACGAAAACAGAGAGTGAAACAGGATCCAGAGGCAGGGCAAGTAAATTTTATGGCTTTGGTGTTTGAAATGGAAATAATGAGTCTGATGGAAAATAATTACCTTTTGCTACTGTTTTGTAAGTATTCACAACTGTACCACTCTTCTTCCAGGTGGGATTGTGATGGATAATCTAATCCTAAATTAGATGCAGGATTGAGTTAAATTAGAGCACGTAAAGTGTTTTACAGAACAGGAGGATGGTTAATAAAGTGCTGAGAAGACTACCACAGACTTTTAGAACATTCTCCATTGAGAAATGAGGGAATGGTCTAGAAAGGAGTAATAAAATTTATAGATCCTGGGCCTATTTTATTAGAAAAACAAGTTATGTGTAAGAGAAGGAAAGAACATTTGTAATTCTATGAAGGTACAAATGTATTTCAATTCCATTTAAAGTAGTCACAATGGGGACAGAATGGGAGAGAGGAGGAGGTGTACTAGAGGTGTACTAGATAATTTTAATACATGTATTAATGGTTATTGTGCTGGGTAGAGCTTAGTGACACATGAGGTTCTTGAAATAATTGTTCTCCCTCCTATAAGATTATTTCAATGATTGGCCTTGAACAGATGTTAAAATTTGGGTTTATCTTCAATTCAGCTTACAAGTACTGTAATCCTGGACAGATCTTGCAGATCTCATTGGAACTCCCTGTAGAGAGAAAGGTGTAGAGGAAAGTAGCAGCAAAAATAAAGAGTTGTCACTTGGAATTTCAATCTTTTAATTGTGTTCTGCCTTCTTTATTTTCTTAATAATGTGAAACCACTTCTTTATCTTAGATCAATATTGTGGGCAGTATTTATTCATACTGATAGGATTTAAGGCATTCCATAGATATTTTTGCCAGGCAAAAGTAGAATAATTGAGCATTTTGCAGTTACTTGAATGAGACATAGTCACAGTTCAGGTTATGTTTTACTTCAGGGATTTTTTTTTTTCTTGATCCATGTTTATATTAATTTTTTTAATACACAGTACTTATAATCTTCATCACATCTTTTGAGAGTGTGCTTATGCTGATCTTTTCACTTGTGTGCTCTTCAATATAATTTTTAGATTAGGTAACGCACCATAAATCACTTCAAAATGCAAACAGATTAGAAAAAAAATAATAACTTGGAAGGTAAAGAAAGAGGAAAAAACATTTTGTTTCTATAACATGGTACTTGTTTTGAGTAATATTTTACTGTACCTTCTCATTCACATTTTGGAAAAAAGTGCTCAACCAAAGTCAAATAAGGTGTGGTTGCAGTTCCATGATTACTTGAGATAAATATACAGTAAGGTTGCTGGGGACCGGGACTGTCCAGCCTTTTTGCTGTCTCCCTCCTGCTGGTACTTTTGTAGTTGTCCAATCAGTTAGTGGGGCTAATTTGACTCCAAGTCATCAGGCACCATAGATCCAACCAGACAAACCTCTAGAGTACAATTAGAGTCAGAAGCTAACAGTAGGACTGCCTCATTAGGCAGCAGCCCAAATTTATATTGGTTTAACAAGATCATAAATTAATCACCTGAGTTATTTATTTAAGCCTTCAAATAGTATTTCATATGCTTTACTTCAGGTAAAATTACAATCCTATTAAAAATGATAACCTTGTTTACATCTTGAGTTTACACCCATGTAGGTGTTTGTAACATGGAAGCTTTATTTTGATACATTTGTGAATTTTAGTAAAGCTATTGTTTTTCAGTTCCATTTAAAATTAGTTTAATATCAAGCTTTGAAAGGTAACATGGGTCATTCAGAAGATAAGATCTTGCTTTGATCTTGTTTGGTTGTTGATGTGTAGGAAGTTATATGCTCCGAATCCAGTTTTCCACAACCGTGTGAAAGAAAGTACTCTTTGGACAAAACTAGACCAGTAAAAGTATATTCTTTAATTTCCCACGTAAGCTGTTAAAGTTTTCCCAGAAAATGCTTGTGCTGTTGGTGCAGTAGAAATCATGAGATGCAGACATGACCACCTTTATAATTAGTAAGTATGAAGAAAACAAAAGTCTGATACTTTTTCATTTTACTTTCAACTGCTTTGTCTTGGCAAGAATAAGACAAAAGACAACATAAGGTCTGAAGCTGTAGAAGCTGCCTTTTCTCTTAAACAAATACACCCTCAGATGTGACACCTTCTGTTCTGAGATTGCCCGGTTGACGTACAGATTTATAGGCTTCACACATCTGTCCAGTGCACAACAATATGTGCAATATCAAATTCTACTCATTTTTTGCATCTGTACTTGCCTCCCTCCCTCTATATTATTTTGAATTTAGTAAGTCTTTGATGTAAGCTGAATTTTTAGTTCTCATAACAGTCTTGAAAAACTATTGGAGACTTTATGCAAGCCTGGCTGGATGCTCTTCACAGAGAGTAGCTCTCAATGAATTGGAATCAGTCAGGTTTTCCAGGGCGACTATCCTGAGGTTTGCACAGCTCTGTATCTTCGTTAGTGGTTCAAATAATGGAGTAGAAAGTATACTTATTATATTTGACAGTAGTATGCGGCTGGGAGGAACAGCACAGGTTGGAGGGAAGTTTTGTAATTGAAAAAAAGTCATGATAAATTGAATAAATGGTCTAAAAATTAAAGCCACAGTTCCATCAGAAGCGTGCATTGTAGTTGGAATTTGTCAAGCACATCAACAAAAGGATCTGGTAGTTGAAGTTTCCAGGCTGTAAAACAGTCAAAAATACTGTGCTGTTCTGCTGCATTATGTACACAGTGATAGCATTTGTAACACACAAGATACATAGAATATTCCTTCTAACTTGGCTTAGAGTTGTATTCCCAGTTTGAGGAAAAAATAATAATATCAGAATGGTTGCAAACCAATGGGAAAGAGGGTCCAGAGGAGAGCAGATTAATATTTCTCTCTGCCTGCTTTGTTTGTAGTTCTTCAAAGATAGTTAATGGAGTTTCTTTAGCCTAAGGAAAAAAGACATAAGAAGGTGGAGGAAAGTACACTAGAACTAAAATATCTTCAGGAATTTAAAAGACTGTTTCTAGCTGAAAAGGCACCAGCTGTTCCACATCTCTCTAGTGCTTATGTCAAGAAGCATGAGCTTAAATCTCAGGAGTAAAGATTCAGGATAGACAGAGATCAAAACTCTTATCTTGAGAGGATACAGAAGTCCTTCTAATGGATTCACTTGTGGAGACAATACAGTATCCATAATAGGTGAGTTTTAAACAGTGAACCACCAATGACCAGAAACTGCTAAACCAACCTTGAGTTTAGGAGATGGTTAACTAATAGGGTTCCTTCCTGCTGTATGACCCTTGTCATTTTAGTGTCAAAATAGTTACTGTTTTTCCAAGCATTAACTTAGTAGGTTATCTAAAATACTCATCCCGTTTCCATGAGTTTCTCTTAGAACTGCTAGATATGGGGTCATATAAATATTTCAGGCCAACAAGTGACTAAGTTAGGATGACCAAGGATGAAGCTTGGGTGTTATCCCTGTGAATCATGGACTGATTTCAGTGTCCCTGGAAATTTTTCCAGACAGTGCTTGTTCCTGTACTTTCACCTGAACAGGATTTTCTTTGTATCCTCTCAAAGCGTGAACCTAGGAAAAGGCAAATGGTCATGCTGTATGAGAAGACTAATTGCTCTTGTTACAGTAGTAATAAAACCAATAAAACATTCTTCTGTTACAGTCAATATTCTGTGCTTATTTTTGTTATACACACCACTCCTCTTTCTGTAAGATTCCAGCTATGATTGGGTAGGCATCTTAAAAGTATAAATGCCTGTCTTTTTGTATACATACACAACCTTTCCTGTTTATGATGCCCCATTTGAGTAAAAAACAAGAATGTTGCCTGTCAAATACACTTCTTGCATAGATTTCCACACAACGTGATCCAAGAATACTTTTCAACAACACGCAATGTAAAGCAATCAAAAAGCCACAGCAACAATGATGTGTTACAGGAAAAGGGCAAAAAGGATCAAGGATACTGTCAGTGTTTAGATTCTGTTCTTCTAATAGGGAATGTGGGCTTCTTAACTGTCAGCATGTCAAATTGAATAAACTGGTTTATGCAAATACAAATATAACAAAAGATGCTAAAAAAGCCTGCAAAATTGAGAGGCTGTCAATTTGCTATGGAACACTTGGATATCAAATTTATGGATAGAAATTCAGTATATGAAATACAATTGTCTGTTGTTAATAAATGCAACGCTGCATAATCCTATCTCATTAGCTGGGAGAACAGACTTTATAGGGATGTCTGTTTAGGAAACTGCACTGCAGCAGAGTAGATTAGGGCATTACTGTGCAGACGGGCTGCCTTCTCACAGCAAAACCCCTCATGAACCTCTGTGTGCTGGTTTTTTTTGAGTTATCCACCTGAAAATAAGTTGATTTCTCAAAGAATTACAAAGCCTGTTACTCTTGAAGGAAGATACTTACTTACTCATTCCCAGAGAAAGTGGAGCAAATAGCTTATTTCTGGCAAAAGAGATAAATGATCATCTGAGGATCACTTTGTGCAAAATCCCAAGGGAATACTTTTTAGGAAGCCATTTTAAGTTCTATTAAAACAACAGCAAAAGCCCACATTACCTAGTCTCTTCTTCCAAATATAAAAAGTTTGAAATGGCAAAGATATTCACTGAATTAAACTGTGTAGAAAAATTTTGGCTGTATATTCATTATCATAAAAGGTCTTTATAGATAAGAGTTAATGAATTTGAAGATTGTGTTTATGTAATGACAGGCCTTTAGGTCCTAGTTCTTGATAACATGGATATACAGGATTATGCCAGTTTTTATTTAAGATGATGTTAGCACAAATGCTTAGTTTTGAATTCTTAGGTTTATTTCAGTGGAGTTAGTTAATTGTGTGTTTGCTTGCTTTCCTCTGTGGGAAGTGTTTTACCAAATCAGAAATACAGATACTGTGCTACTGATAAGGGCAAACGTGCACCAGATAAGAGGCACGGAAAGCAGGGTGTTTACAAAGCAAGTTCTGAGGGGCAGAAAAACCAAAATTGTTACTTTCCAATACTGCTCTGAAATAACTTTCAAAATGGTTAAAGAGAGAAGTTGGTTTATCAAGATGTATTATGGAGGCAAACAGTTCATTGCAAACCATTTGCTACGGTGGTTTAAGCCTTTTATTTTGTTTCCAAACTGCTTTGCAACAGACTTCGAATTTTACAGTTTTGTTCTCCGTTATTCAGCAAATGCTTAATGAGGACAAACTTCATCTTGTGCATTGTTTACTAATTATGTTTTCCATATGTTTGTATGTTCAGGTTTTCTGTTGAGGGATTTAATCACTTTCATGGCATGCTTGAGGACTGTTTTTTTCTGGAAATGATTATATGTGGCACAATTCTGGGGAAAAGGTTGGAAGCTGAGGGGGAAATCTTCTTTCTCTGGGATGGAATCTTTGACACCTTGCATGCTAAGCATTCCATAGAAATTTGTTTTCCATATATTTTTGAAAAATATGCCTGTCTGCAGCTTTTAAATCTAGAAAGTGTTGTTATTAAAACCAGCTTGATGGTGGTGTTACCAGCTTTCATCTGTACGTGGGGCTTTTGCTTTCTCAGATATAAGCATTCTTCCTCAAGAAACGATATCCAACTACACCCCAGGCTCTCTGGTTTATGTTTTGGGACCGGAGCAGACTTAAGAGTCTTCAGACTATTATGTTCTCAGATAAGATCATATATGTACCTTGTGAATTCTGTTTTCTTTTGTTGATTTTTGTGTACTTGGCTTTGCAATCTTTCTACTTCCCTTCTGACTTAATGTTCACTGAGATGCTTTCAGCTTTTTGCCGTCCTCGTTCCAATACTCCCATAGCTAGCCATGGAGCTGTCCTGCCAGTGTTTAAGTGTAGTTTTTTTTCAATGCCCTCTGTTTATGACTGTTTTTTAATATGTTAAATCACCTACTCACAAACTAGCAAATCTCATCTCCAGTCACTATCTGGATTTTCTAAAAGTAATTGAAGAGGGGTGGATGATTACGCTGAGTCAGCATTTCAAGTAGGCGACATGTTGGTGAATATGATTTCTTGCTGTAGCTCGGTTTTGGTTTTGAATATGCCTAGGGTATCTTCTGGAGGCAGAGAAAAGATTGTGGCTATCATTGAGGTGAAATAAGAGTTTGAAATTAAGAGTTTTGGAAGTGTTACAGTTCCCACAGTGATGAAACTCATGGATTCTTTATGAAACTGCTCCTGTAGAATGTGCCTAAGCAGTGTGAATGTTTAAATGGAATGTTTATTGATTTCAAAACACAACATAGCATACATCATCTGACTCCCTCTCAGTATTTATTTTTTTGTAATTGGGAGGAAAAGGAACAGCAGAACAGGACATGAGCCTACCAGTCTGTCACACAACAGATGAGTTGTTCTTTCCCAAATTAGGTCATTCACAAAATCCTTTCACTTCCATACAAATAGAAACCAGCCTTTATGGAAAAGGTTGGTAAGGAAGGTCTGTCTCAAACATCCTTACTGAAATGTTAAACATACATCTTTTAAATATGGATTATCCTTTTAAGTTAGTATTGCATGATCTTCTTTTGTAGTACAAAGAATATTGAAACATAGATAAATAGTTTAATTTAATATTATTAAAAAAAAAGAATTATGGGAAAATACTGTTTGGGTTTTTTTCCTAGAAAGGAAAAGTATGATTATTTGAACCCATCAGGTTTCATGTATCATAGAATCATAGAATGGTTAGAGTTGGAAGGGACCTCAGAGATCATCTAGTTCCAACCTCCCTGCCATGGGCAGGGACACCACCACTAGAGCAGGTTGCTCAAAGTCCCGTCCAGCCTGGCCTCGAACACTTCCAGGGATGGGGCAATGTACTTAAGCTTTTCCTGTTTCAAAACTGATAAGATGCTTTGAAACTTTAAGCTACATAAGTTCCATATGTGAGAGACTGACTGTAAGGTCTTCCTTAGGGAAGCAGGAAAACTGTGCTGAGCAATACTTGAGCCCTGTCTAAAGATGCATTTAAATAGCTGTGAGTGATGCTAGTAAGAGGACTTCATGTCAGCCCAGAATCTTTCTGCACACGTGGAACTAAAATTTATCATAGATTTCTGCACAGAAAATCTAACGTCTGAGAGAACTGACATTAAAAAAACGGAGAAAGTCAGAAAGGAGGCTGTTCTGGACCGTTATCGGTGCATGTCTATTCAGGTGAAGCAGATAATACTGCTTCTGTAGCTATAACAGATACATTAAAGGTTGGCTGTCACCTTGGTTTTAATCTAACCCTAGGAAAATGCCTCTGTTTAGTTAAAAAAACTACCATCTGCTCAACGTGCCATCTAAATGTCTGCCCAAATTTGATTCACGTAAATCAATGGGCTGCAGCAGAACTTCTGTAAGGCCCATAATAGCTCAAGGAGCCAAAGACTGACTACATGTGTTTATTGGCATCCATTGGTGAAACCTCTGACAGAAATGGTAGCCCTCTGGAGACACGTAGAGAAGTTCAGTGATTGCATTGTGTGCCTTTCTTCCTCCTCCTAGTGACAGCCACTCATACTAAATGTACAGAAACTTGAGAAAATTTTAAGAAAGCATTTTACTTAGAATTGTTGTGTGAGATCAGTTTACTGACTCACATATTTGAAAATTGTTTGGGGGTTTTAGTCCTGGTTTTTAACATGTAGTATTTTTAACACACTGAATGTTTTTCCAGGTAAAACTTTCAGCTCTTCTTCCTTGCCTCGGCCATGTATAACACCCATAATTTATTTTTTTTTATGACTGGCATTATTTCTTTATATTTTCTGTTCTAAATCAAAACTCAGAACTATTGTTCTTTAATAATGAATTTGTATAAGCAAGAGGTTAAACCTCTTACTGCTTATTTGCACGGCCCACGGTCTTTATAGTTAGGTTTAAGATTGACTGACTTCTGTGACAATGCAAATGCATCAAAAAGAAATTGTGCAGCAAATTAATGTAAGAATGAAAGAGGTTTTTTTTATTGACCTAAATTGTGAAAAGGAACATACAAACAGGATGTAATCTTTACATAACTTGTTTCATTACTACCTGCAGTTCAGTTTGTGCTTCCTTAAAATCTTCATACACTTTATCGTTTTTGCCTGCCCCTAATGGCTTTCATGTACACACTGTCTGCTGAGACGAGAATCTGGTGAAAGAATGGTTTTGGGATTCAGCAGCCCAGCTCTGAGAGCACTTGGGATTGTTGGAAGATGCTGCTAAAGGTTAAATACTAGAACTATCATCTGTCTCAGTTTAACAGGAAAGGAAGCTCTCTATTTACATCTCAGTTGTTGTACGTACTTTACCTGTGTTCTGGAACATGATATAACAATTATTTGCCTGTAATCTATCAGCATGTTTTCAAACATTTCAATCAGTTGGAGGAGTTAAATCTCTCCAGATTTTGTGTGGATTTCAGATTTCATGTGTGTTTATAAATATACATACATGTAAACCCAACATAAATACTTGGATATTCATGTTGAATTTAATACTTATGCAGCATATTATGTTGTTAGAAAATCATAGAATAAGTGGTCTTCTTGTGAGTCTGCAGCTAAATAGTTCCAAACACTTATGGAAGAGTCTAGTTTCAATGGCAAGCATTCACAAATATATTAGCTGCTGTTTATCACTACTTCTTCATTTTCATATATTTAGTTCTGTAAAAATCTCTACGCTATGCTAATGAGGCTCTTATGATGTCAGGATTAGGGGGGACATGATTGTATTGTTATTTGGTGACTGGCCTAAGTAGAGAAATTTGTATTGATTCAGCAAGATACCTAAAATAATGTGTCTTTACATTTTATGTAACTTAGTCCCTCTAAGTGCAGTAAATTGCATTGTCCTCAACCATTGGGTCAAATGAATCAATTTTGTTCAGGTTGTAAGTGCTTTAGGATAGCACCTACTAGGTGTCATATGCTGGTGAGCAATTTGGCTATTGATTTCTTGGCACTGAGGAAGTGACAGTCATCCTCCTCATTGTTATATTTGCTGTGATTAATTGGGAATTTAAAAAACTCTAGAGAAACAGAACCAATAAGTTCAAATTTGCTTCTGGAAAACACACCTGACAGTAATCCATTTCTTGTTCAGGGATATTGTGGAAGGAACTAAGCCCAGTGGTACAAGCGGTCATTTGCTTAGTAAAACATTAATGTCATAAGAGGAAATGACCTTAAGTTGCACCAGGGGACATTTAGATTGGATACAAGACAAAATTTCTTCACTGAAATGGTTGTCGAACATGGGAGCAGGCTGCCCAGGGTAGTGGTGGAGTTGCCATCCCTGGAGGTTTTTAAAAGATAGGTAGATATGGTGCTTAGTGACACGGTTTAGTGGTGGTTTTGTCAGTGTTAGGTTGATGGTTGGACTTGATGATCTGAAGGGTCTCTTCCAACCTAGACAGTTCTGTGATTCTCATTCTATAAGGTTAGCTCGTTAATGATAGTCATAACCTTTCTAAGATTAAAGGCCAAAGAAAATGATGTGCTCTCTATACTACTATACTGGACATTATTTTCCCTGTCACTTAAACTGTCATGACAGGCGATGATGTGCTGGTTGTAAATAGTTCCAACTAAACTTATATTTAGGAAAAATATGGCCAGGAAGTAAAGCTTAAAGTTTATAGCTCATAAAAACTGAAAACAAGGGTTGTCTAGCATTTATTCGTCATTTGTCAGACATTAGATGAAGACCTACCAAATCAAAAAGTACTGTAGCAAAAGGAGAGATTGAGACAACCAGCCTTAAAATTGCACCAATAAAAGCAAACCAAGCAGACAGAACATCTGAAACCACAGAGGGTCAACAAAAAGCCTTAACAGGGTGTCAGGTGGTAGGAAGACCTGACTATCCAAAGGTAAGCTTATGCTGAGTAACAGCAGTTTGCTCAGTTCATGGGTTACACATTTATGCTACAGCCAAATGACCACATAAACAGAAAAAGGGAGGGAATGTGTGGTGAGAACTACCTCTCAGCATTTTTCCAAATATAGTCCCTCTCAGAATTCAACTTCAATCACTGTGGAGGGATTACCATGCCAAAAAAAACCAGTTTCAGTGGTTCTGGTTTAGATCAGCAAACAGAAAAGAATCAAGTTCTGTGCAATACAATGTAGAGTAATGGATTTTGTCTTCACTGGAACCTTTATTGTGACTCAGATGAAATAGGTTGATACTGTTAAGAAAAACAGGCCAAGTATGTAAAGCTGTGCTGTAGTATTGCTTTTCAACTGGAATCATTTGATGTAGGCAAGAAAGAGAAACATGTCAGTGAGTATTTTGTACCTACTATTCACAATCTAATCTAAAAATGTCAGAAGAATGGAAGCTGAGGAACTGGCTTAACCCAGAGATTTCATTAAGACTGAATGACAAAATGCCAACTATCAGATGAAAGATGATAATGACATTTGTCTTCCAAGACATTGTGTAAGAATGAAAAGATTATTTTTCAGGAATGATTTGCAGGAAGAACTCTTTATTAGAATTTATATAAAACATATGGTGCCGTGGCAATCCAGCCTAATCCAGCCTTTGTAACAAACCTGGTGCTCATCAGAAAATGCTCTCAGTATGATCACTCTGAGAGAAATTATTTACTGTAACGTCTATATTATTTTTTCTGATTTTCCTCATAGGTTTCTTGACTGTCTTGTGTTTAAGCTGTAGATCAGGTTCAAATGTCAAGTCAAGAACAGGTTTCTGGGAGGGATGGTGGTTGGTTTTTTTTTTTTTTTGAAAACTGAAGAGACTGAACCACAACAGGTAATGAAAATTATGTCTATCATTTAGCTACCTAAAATTTAGTAATTTTACCTCATTTTTTTCTGCACACATCAACATCAAGGAGGGGTGGGGAAGGTAGAATTTCTAGGAGAAATAATGCAAATACTCAGATCGTGTTCTCAAAAACAAATAATCTAACAAGATTAGAGTATGGTTATAAATCAGTTTTGTTCTTGGGCAGTAAAAGATGAGTAGCTTCATGAAAAAAAATGTGTTCTTTAAAGTCAGTGTCCCATGTTGGCTTTGGCAGTGCCATCTTGATGAAAAATATGCAGCTCTGTCAACTTTTTATCAGGCAGTGTTGTCTTTCATTTGCTGTGGTAGAAATATAATTAGGTGAATTCATCCAGAAGAAAATGTTGAGATTTACAGAGGTTTTTGGAGGAATTTATGCCAGATTTACAGGAGCTGAAGTTTTGGATTGGTTCATTTTCACAAACTGAAGAAAGTGAGCTGAGCACTGAACTAGATTGACTTTTGAGGATTTAGACTTGTTTATAGTCAGGTCACTCGTAGGCTTAGAGTGAGGCTAGAACTGAAGATAGTGCAGGAAATTCAGAAGACGACTTACACATGATCCTGGACACCTGGTCTTATCCTACAATCCTTTTCTATCTAATTTGCCAAAAAGCATTCAGAGATGCAAGATTAAAGAACTCTTCAAGTAGTGATGTTTAATAGGCTTTCTGAGATAGATGTGATCACAGACTAGCTGCTCTTCTAAGTTCAGAAAATCTTTAATTACTACATAGGACATATATTCAAATGATGTTTCAATTTCTAATGCCTTTTTACCTTGAAGAAACTTTCCACAGCTGATACGCTTTACGGAGCCCACAAGCCTGTTATGATTAAATAAGTAGAAGTGGTCATAAGAACTGTTGTAGATGTAGAAAATAATTTTTCCTGTCAGAGAGAAAGGCCAGAGAACTTGAAAGAAACAAACAAACGATAGAGAGTAGAGTGAGCAAAATGAACAGAGAAAGGGAGTTGGGGGGTAGCAGGTGTGAAATCGAACAATATCACAACTAATTGCAGGCTAAATTGTACAATAGAGACAGAATATATATGAACTTTATGGCTGCAGATCTGATGGCAAGGTAGCGTGGAGATGTCTCCGGAGTCTGTAACTGAAGTCAGCCAGGTATTCGTTGTCCAGAAAATGATCAGTATGTCCTCTGTATACCTTCAGTGGCTAACAGGAACCAAACCAGAGACTCCTGCTTTATTTGTACTTTTGTCATTACAAGATAACTCAGTTTCCTACAGCAATTGCCCAGCCCAGTTCCAGTACCCTTCCAGCACTGAAATGTGGTTTCCTCACATGTTAATGGCATTGAAGTGTTTCTGTGCAGAAGAGCCAAAGTACATGGAAAATAGGCAAACTCACAAAGGCAAGCTCAGCATGCACATGGCCTTCCACAAAGAGTTATGCTTGCTCTGTGCTGAAGATGACAAGGGAAAGACAGCCTCAAGTGTTCCTTAAATACTGTATTAGATCTTAATAATTTAATAATGTCAGAGGATTCATAGCCAAACGTCTTGAAAGCAGAAATTGAATCTCTGGTATGAGGCTTTTTCTGCCTTCTATTCTCTCCTCTAGAGGGCTTTATAGATGTGTTTTGCTTTCAGTCTTTTTAGTTTCATTATTTTGGTTTTTAGGAAAGACATAGACTTAGCATTTTATCACAATTGCTTTTTCATCAAGCAGGATTTGGTCTTATTTGTGAATACTTAGAGCCATTGTGCAGGGTGTTTAATCAACAGCTAAACATGCAGAGATGTTTAGATCTCATAAACTTATATAAAATATTAATACTATATATTCACACTAATGTGATATTATACACTAGTAAAATATTAATCCAATATTACAAAAATGAATTGTTTAGATCTGATCAACATTTCTAAACATCCAGAGTGATAATTGGAGGTTAGAATCTGTGTGAAGAGAAAATAAATTCTATTTGCATTGACCCTACCAACAGTGGTTTTCAATCTGTACATTCTCTACTTTCGTGTAGTGATTTCTGCTAAAAGCTTACCATAATTCTTCAGTAAAGAACAAGTTTTAAATAATTTTTAACTTTCCCTTACATGTTGGTGGGTTCCCTGAGTTTTCTGTTATAAGTTGGTTTCTTTACAAAATAGTATATGCATTTCCCTATTAAAAATAAGCTCTCTTACAGTTCTTCCTCAGAACCCTGAATTTTTTACAAAAATTTACTTAGTGGAAATTAATTAGCTTGTTAAAATAGAATTGTATGACATCTTGCTGAAATGCAGTCTGTAAACACTATATCAAACTGGGGCATGTATTTAGTTAATCAGACTCTTTGAAATTGCATTAGGCATTACAAAAAAAGTGCTCCTGGATGTTTTAGGTCTCTAGAGAAATGTAGGTTGTGTGTCAGATCTGGTCAGGAATTCTGGTTTAACTGGCTTTATCAGAAATTCTGATTCATTAAACCTTAAGCATTGTATAGGAATACAGATGTTACAGATGAAAGGTTTCTCAGCTATTAAGGCGAGAGATGGACTCAGACAATGTGGTTTTGATGCTCGACTGTCTGCAAACCTTTGTTCAAATTCTTGCTCTAGTTAATATTCGGCTTATGCAGTGGAACAGCTCTAATGGGAAAGATTGGGATAAGCCTATCTCAGACTAGTTCATAGGCTGATTATGTGGTGGCATTGAGGGAGAGCGAAATTCAAATCCCTGTTCTGCCAATAAATTATATAGCTATGGAATTGCTGTGTGTTACTTCTTAGCTTACTCTCTTCCTCCTCCCTCCCCCTCCCTGCCCCTTCTCAAGAGCCAAATTTAAGGATTATGGTGCATAATGAATGATGTAATTTGCACAATGAATAACCAGAAGATAAAGTACCAGAAAAGTGTAAGTTGAAAGGCAGAGGATGGCCTCTTCCTGTGCTCTCCTGTGTACTGTCTCTGTAATACTTTACTTCAGGCCAGGTGTCCTGACTGCTCTAAGAAAGTTCTGCTCCTCTTGCTTTGTGGTGCTAATCCTTATTGTCCTGAAAAAAATCTGGTTTCGGGATCCATACAGGTTACATATCTCAGAGAATTTAAATATATATAGGTAATTGTATCATATTTAACATGCATTTGTTTTAGCCTAATCAGTCCTTGGTCAGTGCTTATGAATTGGCAGAAATAAGGAGCTGAGAACACTTTACGCTGGCAGTGAATGGCCCTCTATATACAGTACAACTAAGGCAATCTTACAATGCAAATAGGTGCTCATTTAGGCACAGTAACTTCATGGTCTCACCAAATTTTGCTATGCATGATCAAGGACCTGTTTATCATTGTCTTCTTAATTATGCAGTGCATTATACATATGATAGTCACTCCTGCTCTCAGCCAGATGGCAGTCCTCATCAATATTCAAAACTGATAAAGCTGTTTTTTGAGGAGCTGCAAACAGTTGAACACAGAGGTAACTTCACATCTTAACTTTCTCATTCAACATAATGACTACTTTATTCAGCATTTGGATCCTTGAATTACATAGGAACAGAGAGGAAAAGGCTACTAAACAAACGAGGAGGTGAGTACGTGTGTCAGGAGTAGATTTTCATAGCCTTTTAAGTCTGGGTCATAAGTTCTTCCTTAGTAACGCTGTTAAATCCTTACCCTTGGCTATAGAGATCCCTAACCTGTATTTTGAGATTCTCTTGCCTCTTTAGGTTAGAGGTGAGTCCCTCCTGCAGTTTTAGTGGCAAATTGCTGAGAGGTGATGCCCCTAACCAACTGTTTGTTGTTGCTAGAGGCAGGATCTCTGCTCTGGTGAAGGGAGGTGACAGTAGCTGGAAGCAGTCAGCTACAGCATACTTCCTAAAGACAAAGGAGGATCTCCCCAGCTCAGCTGAGGACTTCTGATATTTGAGCTAAGAGCAGTGGACACAGAGACAATGGGTCAAAGAACTCAGCAGAACCGAAATGTCGGGTCTTTAATAGGTACAGGCAAAGATAGTTCAGATACGTGTTATCCATAGAGGGAAGACTGTCGAAAGATAAATACCATTTCTCTAAGTGTGAAGTGATTTCATGGCACCTAACAGAGAATTTAGTGATTGCTGAAAGCTCTTATGTAGTCATAATGAGTAAAAAACCTGCCTTAAAGTATGGGGGAGAATTGCCTACTTTTGGAATAAATTTTTTCTATTTTTTTTTTTTAAGTTAAAGCAATCATTAGTACTGTTGGCTTCCAATTAACTTGCTGTCATGAAGACATTTGAGTATTCAAAGTTTGCTAGAAACAAGAGTACAAAACATTAACCCTGAGTTGGACTGTTACTGCTTTTGAATTACAGGGAATGCTTGACATTATCAGAGCATGAAACAAAATCATATGAGTGCGCTTGCCTTTCGCTCTGCGGTGTTGTTACATTGTTTAAATTAACATTTATTAGGCAACTGTTGTTTTAATTTACATTTTAATTGTTAATAATTACTAAAATATTACCCAGGTATTACAAACTGTTCTGTCGTTCTGTTGGATTATCTGATTTAGAAAAGCAGGGCAGATCATAAGTGTTGGAGTGCACAGTGTGTGCCTTTGGCAGAGTTCTTTCTTCCCCAGTTGTATTTGTTGTTTTCTTCTTCCACAAACACCCTTTTCTTTGCCCCAGGCATGTGCTTCAAGCAGTTTATTTCAATGTAGTCATACATCCTAGCGAAACAGCGATCCCTGGAAAGCAAAAAGTTTCCTTTTCTGGACAAGACTCACAATTATCACTCTCTCTTTCCTAGTTCTCTAGGAAGTTCCTCACTGAAATCTCCCCCAAGTCCGCTCCCACTCCAGTCTGTGCTGTGAAGGTAGAAACTAGAACAGAGCTCATTTGTCAACATCCCTGTTGCACTGTCATTTATTGAACATAGAAGCTGCTGTAATAGATCACACTAGCTGATGCTGACAGAAATCAGTAATGGATGACTGGAAAGAATATACTCACTTCCATTAGGATAAACTCGTCACACAAATTAAGTGAAAGTTAAGTCAGATGCTCTGTAGAAGCCATATATCTTGTCTGCTTTGAAATTTCATTGTACTTTAAACACTTTTTAATTTGTAAAGTGCCCTACCCCAATCATGAAAGCATATGCTTTCAGGGATACGTTTCTGATATGCTTGTTAATGGCTGGTCAAATGATCCAGTTGGTCCTAGTTAATGTTCTTCATTTTTCTTTCTTGTCTGAAAAGAAAAAATAAAGGGAAAAAAGGGAAAATTACAAGCTGTCAAATAACTATGTGAGTGGCTAAAGATTTTCCTTTTCAGCTCTGACCGAGCCGCTGCTTCCTAGTGTTCTTAACTATAGCAGTAGACTTTAACTGTAAAATAGCCAAAAAACAGTCCCTACAACTGAAAGCATTGAGTTGGAACTTTTGTATTTAGGTTCGTCAATTAAATTACAAGAACTTCAGATGAGATGATTCACACAGAAGTGCCATTTGTATTAATAGGAATCTCAAGATTCTAGCAACTGTAGCATGTTGCTAACTTTTTGAGTTTCTATTTTATTGGCTTCTGTGAGAAACTACTTATCTAAAATAAAAATTTTATCTGTCATAATTCATAGAGAAGAAAGTTAAGATAGATTGGAACACAGTAGATTAATGTTCAGGCAACCTGTGGGATTCCAGAAGGATGTTAAATTTTGCTATGCTTGAGTTGCCCAAAGGCATTTCTCTGAGAGCTTGTACAAATGTGCAACCAGTGCCTCAGTCCCTAAAAGGTGGCTTCTTGCTATCTGTGTGGATTTACATGCTATTGATCCAACATCTGTCCACTCCTTGTGTTTGATAGTGGCTGTTAAGATCACAAACACTAGTATTATTTGGTTCAAAGTGGCCTCATGAGCAAACTAATTTCTAGGCCCACAGGCATGGTTGTCTGTCCCAAGGTATTTACTGTCTCAAAAGAGGTGTCCAGTGCTTCTTAAACAGTGGGAGATCTTTTCTCATGATAAGGAATTCTATAAGCAGGATGAAAGGAGGAGGATGCTAGGAGGGATTACAAAGTACAATGGATGGCATTTGACAGCCCTCAAAGGCTATGTATTCTGTGTCTTTGTGAAACTTCACAAACTTGCATTATTTATCTTGTCTTTCTTTTTCAAAATAATTGGATCATTATTAATAGAGTCGTGCTTTGGTTTTCCACCTTGTACTAGTTCCACTTATAAAGTGATTTACTCTTTGAAACTATTAGTTTTGACTAGAATGTGAGGTATAAAATAATAGGGTAAATTAGTTTGTCCAGAGGCAGCCTTTGTTAAATTACAAAGAACCTCAGTCTGATTGTTAATTTAATCTCGCAATTTTGTATGAAGGGTTTTGTATACATCATTACAGAACTCAAATGTGTGAATAAAACATTACTAATTGATAACTTGAAGGTTGCTTTTTTGTGATTGCAACTTAGGTTAATTAAAAACTTGAGTCAGTTATTACCTGCAGCAGATGATACAATTTTGTCAGCATATGTATAACCATAACTGTATCTTTTAATGAGATGCAGCTGAGAAAGAGAAAATTCTGGCGAAGTAGCATTAAAGTCTCTCCAATAGTGATAGGTTTAGAACATCTCAGAACAGTCTTCCAGAAGAAGAGAGAGCAACGCAACAGATTTCCCCGATGTTAATGAAAGTTTGGGAACCATTTGCAAGAGAAAAAAAATTAATTTATTTAGAAGAGACTATGATGACAATTAGCATTTCCTAATATGAACTAATGTGTCATAGTTAGTGAAAGGTTTTTTGTCCTCTTTTCTGGTTTGTTGGTTTACTCATTGTTTGCTTCTTTTCAGACTTAATTTAATTTAGCCATTTCAAATCTCTGTCGACTCATTTACCCTTTTTCCTCTGGTTTAGTCACTTCTTGTAGGATTATATTCTGCAGATCATTTGCCTGAGAAAGACATATGAATTAGGTTTTCTCTTACCATCAAGATGCTCCTGTAGAAGCCTAACTTTTCTCTACAGTTTAGCTAAAACATCTTTCAAGTTTTTCATAAGAACTAGGTATCTGCCAAAATCTCACATTTCTATATCAACTGGCAGACCGTTGATCAGTTACCAATGGACTATTAAGATTCAACCAAAAGGATTAAACCCAGTCTGGGTAGCCCAGCATGCTCTCTCCAATGGTATTATCCATTAAGAGGTATTGAGAAACAGCTTTGCCAGAATATATTTATACTTGGATTAGAAACAAATGTTGTTATATAACAATCTAAAAATGAAAAGACTGGTTTCTTCTGATCTAGAGAGATGAGATGTTATGAGAGCAGTTAATATCACAAGGCTATTAATTCTTAGTGTGCTATAGGATTATTAATTCTTTATTTGCTAGAAATGCTGTAAAAGCACCCAGCATATGACCAATTTGGGGAATTTCTTTCTATGAGCACTGGTTTGCTGAGTTTGTGCCCAGATTCTGCCATTCAAAATGTATGGCAAACATTGAATTTTTGAACCATATGTGAACCTCAACACCTGGGTTCCACATGTCTAATGTCAAACTGGTTTGTGAAGGGGTAAAAAACTTCTCTGTTACGAAAGGCATTGAGATTTTTAAATTGCCTTTAAAATAGAATTCTGTGCCCTAGTCAGATTCACAGCTTTGGAAAGCTAGGCAAATGAAAAAGAACTTTAGAAAATAAACCAAAATCTTCTGTAAGTAGGAGATGGAAATTTGTGCTTTTAAAGTTTTCTTAACACTGAAAAATTGCTGCTCGGTTAAGGAAGAATTGATTTGTGAAAAACATGGTAATTATGATTCATTGTCATGACATGGTGCAAATTGTGCTAAGTATATACTCAGCAAGGAAGTAAATTTAAAAATTTTCATACTTTGGTCCGTATTTTTGGTGTGATTGGTTGGGGAGGCTGCTTAACATTCTTTAATGCCAGGAATCAATTCTATCATGCAATTTGCAGTAGGAATAAAGAGCAGCCTCTTTACTTTGATCCATATGTGTATTAATTCACCAGAGAACAGAACATGGCTGTAAGACCATAATGTGTATTAATTCACCAGAGAACAGAACATGGCTGTAAGACCATAATGCTATACTCTACTACAGTGAATTGTGGTATCTTCAGTCCAACTGCTTTATATTGCCCAGGTTGCAGTTTTACAGATTCTTGTCCTGAAACCAACAGCTAGCTGTCAAATACGCAGGTTATATCCTTTTGTTGTAAGAGCAAAATACAGTTCATTAAGGAGATACAAGGTAATAAAAATTTCTGAAGCTTAAATTAAATTCTTAAAATCAATAGTTTCCTTTTACTGTTGTTTCTCTTGTATGTAGTAATTTTTTTTTTGCATGCCATAGGGTAGCATAGTAACACTAACTACTAAGCTAGTTCTTTTACTCCTGGGTTCTGATAATTCTCCTTCCTACATGAAGATAGGACTTTTCTTTCCTCAAGAAGCCAACAGGCTGGTATCAATATCTTTGTGGTATCTCTTACTTTTTAAAACCTTTTTTAAAAAATTGCCTGCCTGAAGACAATGTTTGGAGAGAGTTTGAAAAAGAAACTTCTTCCCTTAAGTAATTCTGAAATGTTGCCTAAACCTCCAGAAGTGCAAGTTCTGAAGGTTCATTAAAGGAAAAACCTGCTGAATTTTCTCCCATCTCTACCAGAAGGCCCTTTAGCTCACTAATCTCTCTTATCCCTTTGACTGCATTCTGCAATGTGCAGGAATGAAGGGGTGAGCCTGGATATTCAGTGACTTGTATCTGGCAGGTATGACTTGTTGCTTCACTGCCTTTCATAATTTCAACATGTAAAGGCAGGAGTCCCAGATAGCAGAATTCATAAAGAACTGGCAAAAGAGGTTTTGGAATTGTTGGCAGTCATCTTTTGGGGACTTATTAAGAACATCAGGAGGTAAAGAAGAACAGAAGAGGGCACACATCCAAAAGCCCAATTTGATGCTCTGTTGCATACATGCAGAACTGCAGTCACAACTCTGTACAGATCTAAAAAAAAAAAAAAAGGTGGTAAATAAGACTCATTTGTCAAGGTGGGGATCGTAAAGAGAACCTTAATAAATTAGTGATAAATTGAATATGAAAAATTATATTTGAGAGTGCGTCCCTCAGTGTTTGGATATACACTGTGTGTGATAGAACTCATTTGAAGTCTACTTTTGTGCACCTCTACTTACCTGTTTGGTTTTTTTAATGTAGCATTCAGTGAGAATAGAAAATCTCAGTTAGAAATTTAACGAGTGACGTGGTTTTCATGAGCAATGTGTGCATTGGTTAAAAAATTTGGCAAGAAGATTCTCATGAAAAAATAAATGAAGGAAAGAGTGATGTGTGCACCAGTCATATTTGCTGACAAAAATTAATCTTGGAGGGCTTGCTACCATTTGTGAAGTTGGACATAAAAGGCTATAGGAAGAAGAGCAGTTAACAGAGAGGCAGATGTTAACAGAGTAAAATGTAATCAAGATGAATGCAAAGAGGTTTTCACTTGGTGTAAAAACCAACAATAAAAAACATAAATTGTGGGAATGCTGACTAAGAAACTGTGTTAGAGAAGCAAGATCTTGGGAGTACTAAATGGAACATAAACATGCAGTATGGTGGTGCTAGAAAAATGCAAATATGGGGATATAGCAGAAAGGTTTTTGTTCTTTGGGCTGAGAACGAATGATGGTTTCCCTGGAGAATATTCACTCTCTGAAGCAGTTATTATCTGAATTGTTATGGAAAATGTTGTGCTGGGTCACTGTGTCAAAGCAACCCTAGCCAGTTTGTTTAAATAGCCTTAATAGCGCCCACTCCTCTTCAGAACCGACTTTTTCAAAAGGATTGTATTCCTAATCACCACTCTGAATTTTTTTCCAAAATACTGGCCTCATTACGGTACTTCCCTGAGCTAGGTATTAAAGGAACTGGCCCTTACAGCTTTTGTTTCAGTCTTTGTCCTGCTTGCAGAGCATTAAGTTCACACTACTAAACTTCTGCAACCAAACAATGACAATTGTTACTGTGTTGTTTATTTGTATAACCTGTTTGTCATTTCCAACCTCCTCCTTTTTAAGAGCACCCAAGAACAAGTATTTCCATTTTTTCCCTGGGTTGCTACCAACTTCATCTCACCTTTTGCACAGTCTAAGCTGCTAAGCACTAAATATGCTACAAGAAATAGAGTGAGAACATTTTTTTAAGTCAAAGATTTTGTGTTTTTCTTAGGTTAATCATCAATTACCACTAAGTTAAAATAAGTCTAGTTATGGAGAGCTGTATAAATTGGAATCCAAAGGGCAAAGAAGTTGAGACGTTGGATGTCTTTGCTTCTATTGCAGTGATTTTTACTTCCAACAACTTTATTCTGGCTCATGTTTTCTACATTGTTTCTTGAAGAGATCTCTCAGTGAGTTCATTGCTTAATTTCCTTTTTTTAGCATTCTGTTGATTTATTTTCTCTATTCATCTGAATCTTACCTTGTACGTCTTTTGACAGATGCTTCTGTTTTTAATTTGCTGCAAGTCATGGGTGTTAGTTTCACCTTGTACTTTTGCTCTGGTACTCCATATTCTGGATTGCTCTTTCATATTATTCCTTTTTGGTCTAATACTGCAAAGACAGACATAATTTTAGCTTCAGTGTTATTAACTAGACACATAAAACTCTTCACACACATAAACAATTGCTCTATTTGAAGTAGTGGCTGTTCTTCATGTAAAGTTGTCTGAATGAGAACATGCTTTCTCATGCTTCCAGACTGCACACCATGTATTTCATTGAACACTCTTCTTACAACTCTTCATATAGGTGACATCTTTTATGATAGACCGATGTTGTTATAATTCGAAAAACCCAACATTATTCTTTTACCATCAGTGCCTTTGTAATTATTTGTAAAATGACAATGACAGCTGTATGCAGTGCCATATACAATTTTCCTTCAATGTTGTCTAGGCTGTGGTAAGGTAAGATTTGTTCAGTTACTTGAAAAAGCATTTAGAAGTTCTCAGTTCTTCTGAAGTGATGAAAAATAGGTGAGGTTATTTTTTTTTTTTTTTTTTTGGATCCTTTAGAACTATGTAAACTCCTGGGATAACAGCTGATGTTAGATAGAACTGCTGAGGAAAAAAAGGACAGATAAATCAGAAGTAACTGCCCTTACTCTTAATAGCTGTAGTGATGGGAATTAAGAAATTTTTTAGAATGCTGGACTCAGCATGCAGGGCAGCACACCTGTCAGATCACAGTTCAAATCGAAAATATTTTCCTGGGATTGTACAAGTTTTCCACTGTAGTGCATCTAGGTCTTGATGTTTAAGTTGAGCAAAGGAAAATGGATGAGAGGTGTCGATAGGTTTGCCAAAGGGATGGGACAAGGTTTCTACCCATGTAATAATTTAATTTCTTTTCTTCTAAAATTAAGTTATAAGGAACTTGTCTCGCTGATCTTTGAAAATCATGTAGATGAGGTGTGCTATGTGAACAATTGATTTTGTTGTATTGTCATGCTTCCATGTAGAAATGTAGCTGTAAAGAGGTTGTGACAGATGAGGGGACCCTTTCTTTATGGCCTTGGCCATGTGAGATACAGGTAGAATTGCCTCTTCCATTAACTATAATTCAGATACATGGAATCACCAAGAAATAACAAAAGATCAAGAAAGATATGATTTGGAAGCAAAAAAACTAATAATCAAATTACATTTAAGATATGGGAATTACCTTAGTTAATAACAACAGGGATATTTTGGTCTTTTCATTTAATGATGACTTAAGAGGAAAAAGTGTGTAATGACACAGATAACACAAGACAAAATGATAAAGACACGTAGGCATGAAATACAGTGCATGCAGTCATGAACTTGCCACTGACTTTAAGGGAAGTCAAATCTGCACTTCTGTGGTGAAACCCTATGAATAGATGGCCCAGTTATGCCAGCAGAATATTAAAAAAGGCTTTTGCTTTGGCACTGATGTGGTCTGTGACACTGGAGAACTTCTTATACTTTTTTTTTAACCTTCAGGTTTAGGTTGTAAAGTGCTTGGGGCAGGGCTGTGTCCTACTGTGTGTATCTACAGGATATTTAAAATAAGCCTTTGATCACATATAAGGCCACAAGGTACCAACTCACATTGTTAAAGAATGCAGGTACACTGGACAGAAATCAATGGTATTGGTGGCCTCCTCTAGTGAATTATGATTGCCTTTTGCTTTCAACAGTCAAAGAGCAGAATACCTTGCTTCCAAGGATTTTTTACAAAAATTCCTAAATTAAGTGGATTTAATTATTTTTAGTTTTCCTATTCGGTTTATTATTCTTTAAACATGTATTTCTACGCTTGCATATCTTAACAAAAAATCAATTTATCTAGAAAAAGCAATGTAAGAAGATGATACCGGCAATTAACAGTTACTTACAGCATAAATTCCAACCAGAATATGCTTTTACTGTACTTAAAAATAATTTATGCAATAACTAATACAAAAATGTAAGTGTACTTTGCAACCCTATGTCTTCTTTTGTTAGTTTATTATTTTTTAATTTATTCAATTTCTGCTAATGCAGAAGGCTGCAAAAGTCTTGGAGAGAAGAAAAATCTACCAAATAAGTAATCATTCTGTTCAGGCTATATTCTTAAAAATTGCTATACTGTTTCATATAGAAAGAATATTAATAGACAGATGTTTTCTTAAAACTGAATCCTGAAGAAGGAGGCTTCAGTGTTTGTTTAAGCATTGCCAAAAAGGGCTACTTGGGAAGATTACAGTTATAGTTGATGGCATAATAAATAATGGCATAATAAGTAATCGCTCAAAAAAAAAAAAAAAAAAAAAAGACCTGGATCAAATTTGAAGACGGTTGATGGGTATAGTATTTTTGAAGATAGCTAGTAGAAAGGATGTAAGATTTATGTCGCAAATCAGAACTATAAAAAATACCAAGGTTTCAACCATAATTTAAAAATTAAACATGGCAAGACATAATCAGGAATTACATGTGGAACATTACTTTGCAAGTTACTATTTTCCTAGTGTGGTCCAGCTCTTAGCAACAAATACTCAGTTGTAGTGGGTGGTAACTTAACAATTGAATTTGTCTACTAGCCCTTTGACTTGGATTATAGTAACTGAAGTGCATTTTTGAGTATTGTCTTGTGGTGTTGATTTGCATTTTTTAAAGTTTAAAATTTGCAAGTTATCCTTCAAGTTTTTGTGGGGAGATAGTATCTTTTGTTAGAACAACAAATATAACTGAGAAAAATGAGACCTGCTTTTAGGAACACAAGTTTTTCTTTGAATCTGAAGACATTGTTATCCTAGTTTGTGGTTTTGGTAAGTATACAAGAAGAGTTCTTTAGGTGCAGGAATTGTCTTGCTTCTTAGTGAGAACATGCAGATTAAAAATGCTTGCCCAAAAACTTCACAACTGTCTCATGTTTTCTTAAGATTATATCGACACCATGTAGGAAGATTGACTCTAGCAAGAATTTTATAGCTGACTGCGCTTTCCTCTTGCTGTATCCAGAATTGCTTTGCTTGTTTGAGCCCTCCTTTTGAGCCATTGCTTTTCTCTTTCAGCCCTGTGTAACTCTATTCTTCACTCTGTCATTTGTGCTGATCTGCTTTGTAATCTCCCTTCTTGCTTAGAAGAACTCTCTTCTGAAGTCCATCCTTTGATCCATGTAAAGTGTAAGATCCTGACAGATAGCTGCCTAACTCTATTCTACCTTTTTCCATTCGAGATTTTGAGTGTGTTTTCTCTCACCAAGACTTAATTTTTTTTCTTTTATATCTGTGTTTGTTTTTATTCTCTCTGCTCTAAACAAACTGCCCTAAAGGCAATTTTCCCTTCCTGCTCTGCACAATACATTTCCTGGCTTTGATACTCTACCCCCTTTTTTACTTTAGCTTTTTTACAGGTATTGCACTGTTATCTTTCCAGCCATATATTTTTCACTATGACATAGGTTTAATATATTTGAAATTGTGTATTGCAAAATTTTTGAAAATAACATGGTTCCAATCCTATCTGGAAATTTTCCTTCTCAGCTGTTACCTCTTCCTCCTTAGTTGTCATGTGTTTTCTCTATTTCTGAGCTTAGTTTTGCCATTAGGGAGGGGACACCACAAAAAGCAAAGCCCTCTTTCTTTTCCTGCCTCACTGTGGTCTTTCCTGTGGCATAATAGCTTAACATTAACCCTGTGGAAGTTACAGTCCAAGCTTCAGGTAGTTGAATAGGATTTCCTTACAGTTAGCAAGGGAAATGTACATTTCTGTTGGATAATTCAGTTTATCTTCAAATGCTACAACCAGTTCAAGGAGAAGAGATGAATCTCTCCCTCCAGCTGTTGTGATTGTTGACTAAAGAGAAGGACCTAGAACACTGTGTCTACTTGCTATCAATGAAGTAGCTACAATAGTTACCAGAAACTAATTGTCCTCGTTATTTGCAACCTGTGTATATGCACTTCCACTAAAAGCTGTAGAGAAGGTGGGATCAAGGGCATCACTATTTGGATATGGGTAAATTTCTCCTCTATGTCCTTACATAGAGCTCTCATGGATGACTCTTAACTGCGAATATACGGTTTGTTCTCTAAAACAATAAACTAACCTCACTTGCTCTACTAGAATCCATGTTTCTTTGCCTGTTTAAAATTTGAGCAGAGTTTCTCAGAGGCGTAAAACAAAATACAGGGCTCAGTTATCTCAAAGAAAAAGTCATGAACCAAACACCTCATTTAATCAGGAATCCATGTGAACAGCAAATATTTCTTAATTGATCTTTTCTTTCTTAAGTAAGGAGGAAAGCAAAATGAAGGGAGGTATAGGACATAATGCTAGTACATGAAGGACACTTAATATTGAAGAAGAATGCCTTTTTTAGGTTAAATACACAGAAATATCCGTTTCTGGGCATTTATAACATGGGTGACCAGCAAAATACTGTAACTTTTGTAAGGTAAAGCCTGCTGTTATTACCAATGCTATGCAATTTTTATTTTTTATAAAAGGTATTACCAAACTCAATGAATTACTCGTTTCTAGTTTGACAGTAACGGGAAAAAGACATTCTCTCTTCTGCTAAGAAAAACAGAAAAAATTAACAAAGCACAATGTAACAGTTCTTAGTTACATTCTTAGCACAATGTAACAATTCTTAGGTTCTGGAAGAATTGTGATTTTCTCACCATGAACTTGCAGAGATAATGTCAGGAAGGAATGCTGAATGAATGTCTTGTGAAATGGAGAAGGGGGATGGGAATTAAATGCTTAATACATTCTGGTGGTTGCTGGTAAAATATCATTATAGTCTTCTTACAAGAAGCTGCTTTCACTTCAAATACCGAGATGATCCAGTATTTTTTATGCCTGTAAGACACACCACTTGACAGAATAATGCAGTTGGAGAGTGTTGGGGGAGAATACAGAACTGTGACACTCTCCTACTGAATTCTCTTTTGAAGAGTCCTTTCCTGTATCTAAGTGCATCATTGCAGGGACACAGAACTAGGCCTGGGCAAGGCATCAGCCATGTTTTATGGGAGTATGGTCTTTATTTCAAAACCTGCAAATGTGGTGAAATGGAATTTTTGTTGTGAAATTATTCATTTTCAAGTTTTCTTTTCAGTCTCTATTCTTCTATTCAGTCTATGTCAATACCAACAGTAGGTTTTATTTGTTTAGGGCTAAACTCCATGGTGCTTGAGGTGTATATTTTGAGTTTGACCATCAGTGAACTGGTTGGGAGAAGGAGAAGAGTGAAGTTACATTTTTTACCGTGCACTGAATGAGATGCTGGTTTTTTGTGGAAGAGAATTAGTACATGCGTTATATCCTTGTTTCCTATTATTCACCATCTGCTCTCCATGTAGAGTACATGTATGTTTACACACAAAGCATTTTAAATTTGTTATCAGTTAGTGTTGCAACTGTCTGGACAGAAGTGTGTCATTTAGCAGCTGGATTGAAAAAGACATGATCAGATTCAAAGCAAGACAGGACTGCACGTGTGGAAACACACTGTGTGTTAGAAAACAATAGGCGTTACGACCACCATAAGCACACCAGAAGCTTTACCAGCAGAGATCAGTCTGTCTCTGTCAGCTGGGAAGGAGCAAAGTAAAATTAAGACCAAATAATAAAAGAAAATCTTCCAGATTTCCAGAAAAAGCACCCCACATGGATAACTTATTATTTTGATTTAATTTTCTTGACATAGCCAGTACCTCAGTAGCTCATACTACTCTGCAGAATTGCAACAGTGGAATAGACGTATCCAAATAATAGTTTTCAGTTTGTATATTAAATATATACTTAATAGTAGCTAGAAGACATAATACCACACTCTCTCATTCTAGTGTTAAAATTTTTTAATGGTTTTACTAGCAGCTAAATTCATGAGTAACCTGTAGACTGTTATGTGTTCACTGGAAATTTTATAAATCAGTGGCAATGCTTGTAAATGTCTATTTGTAGACAAGCTTTGTACACGATACGACTAAGTATACTGAAAAATTGTGTATAATTATTCTATTTAGGATACTAAATAAAGTAGAATTTGCTGGTACCTCTTAATAGATATTTTTTTTTAAAAACAGACCATATAAGATATGTATTATCTAGGTTTATCACTGGCGTATTGTTAAGTAAACTCATTATTCCTGTCCCTCAAATGTAGGCCTTTATTTCTATAATACTTATATATTTAATTAATTTACATAACAACTTGTATACTTTCTTTCAGGAGATTGAGCCTCTGAAAAATGTGACTTTTTGAGGGTTGGTTACAAATTTCTTGTCAAAGCAATGCAGTTTGAGACAAATCATAGAAGCAGACTGTTATTCAGGATGTGTTGGGAGTTTTTTTTTTTCTTATACCACAAAACCAGGTTTTGATATATTTCTATCACAGGGGATTATCAGGTTTAAGCAAAATAGTCTATTGAACTATGCTGACAAATAAGTTTCTCTTAATATTTCTCAATGGCATAAAGCACCTTTTATCTTGGAGATCATGTATTATAATCTGGATGCTTTCATAAATGTCATACCAAATAAGGTTGTATTTTTTTTTAAGTTGCCAAGATACTGAATAATCAGCATAGAGTGTATCCATCAAAAGCAATTAGCTGTCATCTACAGAGATGCAGTACCTTGTCATTAGCATTGATGCGATAACACGTGCACGTGCTGGGGGTGTTTAAATCAGAGAAAAGAAGCAGTCTCTTTGCATTAACAGTAATTAATGCTTGGGGTTTTTTGTTGTATAACTTAGTCATGGAGCTGTTAGTAAAAGATGCTGTTAAAAACTTCCATAATTTTAAATAATTTGAGGAAAGTGCAGTCATTGGAACTACATACTAGCTATGATATTGGAACTACAACAAATAACTACAATAAAACAACTGCACTGTTCTTACTGCTGGTGGTGTGTAGTGCTGTGACTGAAACAGGAGTGTGAGACACCTGAGCAGTGCAGATGCTTCAAGGGCATCAAACACATCAAAAAAGGCTGAACTGAACAGAGGATGCAGGGAAGCCCCTTTCTGTCCCTAGTGCTGGTATAGCTCCAGACATACAGCTCTCCCTCTGACTTAATGCGGCAATAAAGCTTTAGAAAAAATTGCATAGCTGAGCAAGTCACCTGCAAATTGAAGTTGGAATTTGCATCCTTTTTACATATTAAAAAGGTTGCAAATTTCGACTATGTGTTTTGCTTGAACTTAGTAGATGGTGGCCAGTCCTTTTGAAGTCATATGAAAGGAAAGGGAGAGCTGTAACCAGATGCTTTCCTGTGGCAAAGGACAGACCCAATTTCCATTCATCCCCTGAATATGCTTCCATGTGCTGAAATGTAAGCTCTCCGAGTATCCTCGTAGTTTCTGTGGAACTACTGTCATGGCTTATCATTGAGAGCTTATGTATGTCCTCAGCATTCAGCTTGATAGGCAACTAGGATAATGATTCTAGCTGACTTGGAGACTGAAACTGTAAGACTTTTGAAGTTTTACTAATTATTTATGTCAAATATAAGCAAAGAGATTATGAAAAGCCTATATATCAAGGTGCTTCTGAGTGATGCATTCATGCTGGAACATTTTTTTGCAAACTGTTGTGATCTGCTCTGAAACCATTACAGGTTTTAGGCTTTTGTTAAACAAACATAACCATGCCATACAGATGTGTTGGCAACAGCACTAGAGACAGACTGCAATGGGTAGCTGAATGTTTCTGTCTCCCCTGAATTGTCAAATAAGCAGTTTTGTCTTAGGGGCCCTTTCTTACTTGCTTTCTAGTTATGTTTGCATCTGACTTCGGCTCACTTCAGTTGGTCATTGGGCCTCGTGTGTGTTCTGTGTGCTGGCAAGTCTAAGTATATATGTAGGATCGTCATATACTTCAGATTGGAAAGGTCCTCAAGAGGGCTTCAGTCTAAGCTCCTGCTCAAAGCATGTCAGCTGTGAGGTCAGACCAGGTTGCTCAGGGCAATATCCAGTCATGGATATTTCCAGTCATGGAAATCTCCCAGAAGGGAGACTGGGCAACCTCTCTGGGCAACCTGGTCCACTGCTGGGCTGTCTTCCTGAAGATGAATGTTTTCCTTGTAGCCAGGCTGACCTGCTCTTGTACTGGCTTACTCCTGTTGACTCTCGCCCTCACAGTATGTGCCACTGTTCAGATCCTGGCTCCATTTTCTTGCCACCTCTTCTCCAAGCAGAGTAAGCCCCCTTCCTTCAGCATCTCTGTGCAGAGCAAGTGCTCTGTGATTTGATTGCCCTCATGCCGAACTTGTTTCAGTTGATCAAGCCTTTCCTGTATTGAGGGGCCCCAAACTGGATGCATTGTCTAGATGTGGTCTAATGTGAGCCAACCCCAGGGGAATAATCACTTCCCTCAGCCTGCAGGCTCTGCCGTGGCTTATGTGGCCCAGGAACTCTTGGCCACCTTTGCTGCTGGGGCTCACTGCATGCTCATTCACAGCTTCTCACTTCCCAAGACCCCCAGCTTCTTTTCAGCAAAGCTGCTCTCCAGCCAGGCAGCCCACAGCTGATGCTGTTTGTTGCAAGGAGTTTTCCCTTCCCAGCTGCCAGACTTTACATTTGTCTTTTTTTTTATTAATTTCATAAGATTCCTTTCTGTTCTTTGTCCAGTCAATGACTACTTCTTACATAGACTTGATATCTTCATGAGGGAAGAACTCTCTTTAACCTGCTTAACTGCCATTTAGAGTTGGAAATATTTTTCCCTTAGGTAAACATGAGTGACAAACATAAAGGTCTCTTCATTAGGAATGATGACATTCAGTGCTTCTGTTTTGAAATCTAGACTAGTCTATCAAATTACAGGTCTTACAAGGTCCATGTTGCAAGAAAACTTTAGTTTTCTACTTTCTTACTTGTGGCATCTGAAGAATAGAATATTCTTTTCTTCCTACAGATATATTTCAAGTTAGGTGGGAAATGTCACTGGAATGTATCATATCCATAAGAAAGCAATTTCACTAGGAATAAAGAGTATGATGAGGAACTGAAGAGCCTTCTTTGGCCACCTGAGCTGTCTTCTTTTGGATGATTTTGGTTTTTTGCTGCAGCTGGAATCTGTCAGGTTCTGTGTGGGTTGTCACCACTTGTCCAATGGACATTGAGCTCAAAGTCATCCAGAATTTACACCCAAAGTGTGTCTGTCAAGGACGTGAGTGAAAGAACAGTATGTTTTGTTCATAAGCAAAACTTACCTGTTAGCTGCACACATTACCTTCGATATTTCAGTGATTTCTGGGGACTTCAAGTGCCTTTATTTGGCATGCATACAAAACCTTCACATTCATTAACTCAGTGCAGCTATGCTAATCAGCCCTTGAAAAGGTAGCCTTCTGTTTCTCCAGCCTGTTTTCCTATCCGGTGATAAGACTTATTTTTTTGTTGATATGATCTTTCCTTGCTTATTTAAAACCACTGCTGGTGGAAAGAGAATTAATTTTAGCATTGCATCTAGCAATAGCAACCTTCTTTTCCCCTTAATAAAGTTATGATGTTAAGGAAACCAAATGGTTTGGTTACAGTCACTGGCCTATCTCGGGAAGAAAATTCTGATGCCGTTTTGGGTTTTGAAGGCAACCTGACATTGACCTTTTTGCTTCTTGGATCAACAACAAACAGTTGGGGTTTACTTGAAACATGAAACTGATAAAACCAGGCACAAACTTAACAAGTGCGTGTTTTCCCAAGAATTCTTCAGATATCTCTGATGCATCGCTTCTGTTTGGGAAATTCTGTTAATTCACTCATACTGCAGAATTTAATAAAAGATCACAGGCTTTTCAGTCATTATTCCAACTGAGTAATATTTATTCTAAACCATATAATAGAACTGTTGAAGACTTTAAATTACTACTGTAGAGTATTTCACTGTAACTGTTGGAATAAGTGCTAGTCAGCATGAATAGCAGTTATATATCTGTGCTGTAATTATTCCACTAAAAATACGTTTTATAAGTATTTAGGTAATTTGAAAAAGCATGACTTTATTTATTTGGGTAAATACCTACTTTTTCTCCAAACAGAGATTTCTCTTTAATAAAAAACGCATGAGCCAGTAACATATACTTGTTTTGCAAACAGTGTTTTTAAAATCATGTTTCCATTTGAAAAGAGTTAATTTTATTCAAAGTAATGAACTGTTCTGTATGGTGTAATTACATTGATGGGGGTTAGGTGCTATAACATGAATTTTCTCGACAGAAAGCTAAATTGATGTGGAAAGGAAATTTTGCTAGATTCAGTAGTAGTCTTATTTCTTTGGAAAGTAATGAACATGGGAAGAGTATAAGCATACTAGATGAGAAACTCTATGGCTTGAAATGAATTTTTAATTGAGGCCAAATGACACTTATGCATCTTTCTTTTATGTAATATCACTGGAATAGGGAAATAGTGGGTGGTTGTAAGGAACACAAAGGGGCTCTTCCATAAAAAGAGACCTTTGTTTGCAAAATTAAGGAAAGTTCAGAAGCTTTTAAATCTGAATGCTGAGTTGTAGAAATAAAATAACATTACACAGAGTCTAACCAGACATTTATTATCAGGTGAAATGTTTTCTGAAACTGCTGGTTTGCCATCACTGACAGGCATTTATTTACTAGAATTTGACTGGGAGAAAACAAGTTGTATTTTGATAATAGATAAGATGCTTTCAAAATCAAAGGTTGTCAGGAAGTTTATGTCATGTTTTGCAATATTAAATGTCATTCATCCAGTCCTGAAATAATGGACAAAATGACAGGTAGGTGATCAGTTATATTGAAGGTTGTTTTTAATTATACATTGGCTAGCTAATAAAAAATGTATATGAGAGAGCAGAGGTGAGAGACTAACTTGTCCAAAGATTAATATCCAATACAGTAGTTCAAAATATGAAAACATGGCAGGAGAATGTCAGGTATGTCCATTTTGTCCTTACAGATTTCACATCTGGAAAAGCATGACTCCTGTTTTAAATACCCTTTCAGTGGCAGAAAAAAAGGGGAGGGAACAACAAGGGGAAAAATAAGGAAAAAAACCCATGCATATCTAGAGATTTCCTTTTCTAGTCTTTATAATTAAATACTAAACCATCTAGATACTCATAGCCAATCAGCAGACTTAAACTAAAAGCAAATATGCCAGATTCAGAAGGACTGTGATCTTTTTAAATGTAATAAATTCATTTTCACGTCTTATAAAACACTGAGCATAGTAATAGAACTCCCTAGGGAAAGTGTTACAGGAAGTTTTAAATGTATTTATGTTTAGGCTTAAAGCCGTGTTTTTACACATTTCACTGGCATAATCTAGAAACACCAAGATTTAGAATGTGTTTTTAATCTGTATTAGGTTATATTATTATATGCTAAAGAAGCAGCACAATCTGTCATTTGGGATTGACACTGTTGCCTATGGAAATAATGAGTTTTATTCATTCTGCACATTGTACCAGTTAATTGGGTGAAATCAGACATAAACAGAGAAAACTAGCTGTTATGAAGGAAGATCTATGTTTTTCCTAACATGACATCTATGCCAAAACTTTCTATTTAATGGTTTTTTTGAATAAAAAATTGTGATCTTTGTTTTCACCAGTAAGTCAGCTCCTAAGCAAGACATCTCTGTTAACATTTAGAAATTTGTCTCCCCATGGTTCTGAATCACTGTTTTATTTAAGTTCAACTTGAGCTATCTCAGTGAAGAAGGCACTCTTAGAATTTAAATTTCCTTTTCTAAGTTTATGCGGGATGGTATATTATTGTATTGTATATTATATGGCACATTTGCATCCTGTTTTTCCATGGGGTTATTCCTCTTCATTTGACAGTTAACCTGCTCAAATGAATGAATCAAGGTTGTCTATTAGAATGTGTTTGATGTAGCCTAAGTCCTATTTGATGTAGAAATTGTCATTTAAATCATAGATTGAGGAGAGAAGAAGGAGGATGACCTCAGAGGCTGATTTGAGAGGTTGCCTTACTCAACTGGCTTCTGTTTTTTTCCATTCAATAGAGTATCTGCATTCTGCAAATTAAGTCACTTGGACTAGACAACAGGAGGGATTACTAATGGCATGTACTTCGGTTTTGTTCACCAAACTTTAGATCTGATTTTCATAAATTTCATCCAAATGAGGTTACTTACCTTTCAGTGCTAATATGATTTTATAACTTTTAATTCTTCTTCATTAGGGATAATAATTCAGTATCATTTTTAAGGATACATTACAGATTAATCCATTACTTTTTTACTGAGTGCTGAAATAATACAACGATAAGAGACATGGAAAAGTTTATCCAGCATTAATCATTCTGTCTTTAAACTAATGGTTGAATAGCATGCAATAAATATTCTGACATGTTAACACATCTTATAAAGAATAATAAGGATTAAACAAAATAATACCTGCTGGGTGCTTAATTGACCAGCATTCACTCATAGCAATAACTGAGGCTGGAGTTCTTTGGGAAAAACAGTTGTGATCATGTAATGAGAGATAATTACAATTTATGTGCAAGGGAACGGATTATGTTTTGTGGAGGTACCGAATGCCAGAACTAAGATTATTTTTGCATCTGTAGCATCTGCTCCTATGAGAAAGCAGATTACACTAAATAGACCTTTGATCCTGTACAATGACACTTTTATGAAATATTTTTAATCAATAGATGCGGAATTCTTCCTCCCACGTGAAAAAAAAAATAATTTTATATGGAACATCTGCCAGTTGTTTTAAGTATCTAGGCTTATAGAATGCAGACGAAAAGTCTCAGGAAATTTGACTTCTAGGACTCTAACAATAGATCTTAGACTCATCCTTCAAGATATCTTCTCAAGATCAGGGTCATCCAGAAAGTGGTCTCTGGCTCAGATGGCAACAAAAAATACCAAGACTTTTAATGACCAAATATATTTACATCAACCTCACAATCAGACCTCCTCTTATTTTAGGGTCAAGGTAACTTACAAGTTGTCTGTCATCTGTCTGCAGTGTTACACATGATTTCATAGTACTCTTCAAAGTTGATTCCATTGCACTCAGGCCGAAATACTGTTGGATTGAGAATTTTTTCATCCCAGCAAGAGCTCATAGGACTCAGCTACCATTGCTCTTGGACTTATTTTCTCCTATCAGGAGAATACACAGACCCTTCTTATCCCAGCTCGGTGGGATGATTAGTTGCGCTGTAAACAAAGGATTTGCATGCAGGCATTATTTTCCATTCCATTTTAATGGGACTATGTCATTAGAGTATACAATTTAAGTTTTAATTAGTTATTAACCGTAGCCATTGCAGTTAGATAATTCCACAAGAAAAAGGAAAATAAATTACTTGCAACTAATCTATGTTCCATTTCAGCACCCTAAAAATGAGGGGTTGCCAGGAGAGCAAGAGAGAGGAGGAGAGAGAAGCACTGGTTGAATACACACCATTTGTTCTCCAAATGTCAATAACAGCTTATTCAAATGTATTGTCTATATTTCCAGAGCATTAAAAATTTTTGCACTTGCGGGCAGTACTGTGGTTGGTGGTGAAAGATCTGCCATAAGAGGTTCACAAAAATGTACAGCTAGACATGGAAAATTATAACAGGAGAAGATGGAGACTACAGACTGCAATTATGTACAAGAAAAACACTCATTGTTTCAACCTTGTTGAAATACCTTCTTTTTTCCCCAGGATTAACATTGTGGTAAAAGTTGTTTTGTAGCCCTGATGTGTGATGCTGATGTCTTATCAAACATGTTTTATTTTTAGTACCTTCTGAGAGATCGAGAAGCGAACTGTGTGATCTTCACTATAAAAAGCTGCAGATTTTTAAAAATTCTTTTCCATGAACATGCTATGAGAAATAACCTTCTGAAGGCAACTGGTTTTATATGTACAGACAAAGGAATTTTAGTCAATACTTTCATATAACTTTGCAATGGAAACTGCCTTTTCACAGCCTTACACAGATAAAGGCTGCAGCGAAAAAAAACCCACCAAACAAAACAGTAGGCCCCTCTAAGGTTGCCAGAGAAGGGATTTGAGCTTTGGTGAAGAAGCAAGTCCACAAGGTGACACTGATACAATGCTAGGATCTCTGGAATTGGAAATTGGAAATAGTTTTCTAGGTTTTCTGTCAAAAATAAGTAAGTTGACTTACAATCAGCCTATGAAAACAAGTGCCCTTCTAAAACACTCACTGCATTCCTATGTAATATGCAAGTCCAGAGCTAAGTACAGAAGCAGTGGTCCATGCAAGTCCTGCTTGAATGCAGGTGAGATGCACTGGTTAAAATGGGATGTAGAATCTGCCAGGGCAGTAGAATGTTTTATTCAGTTTGGTACTCTGAGCTCTTGCTATCATTTTAACAGTAAAAAGATATTGCAGAAAATCATACTTTTCAGGGCATTGTCATCTTAATCGTAAAGAAAGGCCTAGTAGGGAGTAAGGAGAAATACAAGTAATTTGATTGCTGTCTTCTCCAGGGAGCTGGGGAGGCATGCACACATGTTCTGACAAGAATGTGGATTTGTGAACAGATACCCCTTTATGCTGTTTGGAATTTTTTTGTTGTTGCTATTAATGGGAGTTGTGTTTTGTTTGGTTGTTTCCTTTGTATAGGTTGAGATCAACTGGGAAAAAGATCAATAAAGAGAGGAGAGCCAGAGCTTCTTTTTTTGATAGAATTGAGCTTTCTACCTAGTAATTATTATCAGCCAGCTAGTGAGGAGGTACAGAGTGCTGGAATTAGGAGAACTTGCAAGCTAGAACTTAATTTTCAGAGTGAAAATGCTATTACTGGGACTGTGTGAATATGGAGAAGATCTTGCATCTGAATGGTAATGATTCAAATATAAAGTACAGTGAAGAAACTGGTAGTATGATTTCTTTCACTGCGACTTGGTAGTGTACTTTATAACTACTTTTTAAGTTTTAATGTCAGTGATACTCGAGTGTTTTAGATTATTACTAATAATTAGCCTTAAGTGCTTCCAAGGAACGGCTCAATTTCTAATCTGCATTTACAAAGTATTTAATAATGCTGTGCTGAAAAGTAGTGATGAGAAGAAAAAGAGCCTATGCTTCTGATCTTCTAAGATTTTTCTGCACATAAAAATGATTTTTTGGTAAGATTCAGTTCTTAATTAAATGATAAAATAGAGTTGAGGCATATTATGGCGCTACATATACACAGTTGTCTCACATTATTGTTTTTACTTAAATTTGCCTTCTTTCACCACCCACTTACAAGTTCCATTAGTATGTTTGAAAGGAGATTTTAGCTGCAATATCTTGATTAAAATACAGGAAAGAAGAATGTGCACTTTTTGGTTTATTGTTTTGGTTATTTTTAAGATGTTTTAATAAAAGATCTAGCCATAGTAAATAGGAAACATTGGATACAGCAACACTGGTGAAATTAAAACCATCTGAAATTATAAATGATGAGTACATTTGTCCTGATCATGCAGAGTTATTTGCTGGAATGTCTTAAGTGTTCATCTCTAATGGCTTGGAGTGGTGTTAAAATTTGAGAGATATATTATGTGACCTGTAAGCATTAACTCTGGACTGCACGGATGTTCCATGCCCCAGTTCGTTCTCCATCATTAAAATAAGGTTAATAACTTCTTCCTTTTGCCCTTTTTTTCCCCCTTTTTTTGTATATAGCTTAAATTTGAGAGTTTGGGACTCTCAAATACTCTGTGTATGCTTGGTCAGCAGGGTGAAATCCTTGAATACTACTGTTACACTGATCATAATAACAAAAATAGCTGTTACTTCATCAACCATTAGGTTTTCTGTTCAGTGTTAAGACACTGATCCTCTTCAATGCAGAGTAGTATGTTTGTGCAATGGCCAATGTATGACACCTTCTCAGGAGAATATTTAATGGTGCTAATTTTTAGAACCATAGAAACGAAAGATGCTTAGAGCTCCTATCATAAAGAATATACAAAGATGGGTTTGTCGTCAGCGTGCATGCAGTCCTTAGACTGTCAATTATGAAAGTTCAGATGTAGATAGTAATTTCTGACCTAACTTAATATTCATTCCTGACTTCTAGCTGGCAAATAATCAGTGAAATATTTAAAGCTACAGAAAGAGTACCTGCATAAAAAATAAAATGAATGCTAGTAGTATGAAGTGAAAATGATTTGTTTATGCTCTTTCACCAGTAAAATATGTTTTAATTTTTTCAGCTGCATTGCTGCAGTGATTTGAAAGCCAGATCACGTTTACCAAGGGCATTATTACAAAACTGGAATTAAAGCTCAGCCTCCTCAATCTATCTGTATCATAAAGCAGTCAGAAAAATGCTGATGACAGTTGAACTATTGATAGTTTATCAAGTTTTATGGACTAATGGAATGTAGATCACCAGTACTTGTGTTAATAATGACTTTATAGTACTCTTCTTAACCAAGGACATTAATTAAAGAATATCTGTTAAAGAATACATCTGATTGTTCTCTAGAAAATATTTCATCTTTCATTTTTTAAAAATCTTTTAATTGAACTGTAGAAAAGAACTCTCAAGTGCAGATGACAAGCTTAGGAATGTATCTGAATGCGATACACATTTATTGCACAGGATTTATTTACTGTTTGGTTTTGGTCTTGTTGAGGTAAATGTTGAAGTTTTATGTCATATTTTGAAAAGTAGCCAGTGGTGGCAGTTTTATAACTTTTCTTTTTCCATTGCCACCTTTAAAACTGCACTTGGAAGCAAACTGGAGTCACTGGATGGTTTTCACAATTAGCTGTGGTGACACACTTATCCTGGTGAAACAGACCCTCTATGTTGCAGAGCAGATTGCTGTGCTTTTTGCACTATGTGATGCTCAAAGGTGCTCTCTGGCTTTAGGGAAGCCAGTACATTAAAAACCATGTCTTAAAGCAAAGAACCTTGTGCAGAAGCCAAATGATGGTCTGTGAGGCAAAGGTAACTTGAAAGATGTCATATCTTTCTGAAGTGTCTCAAGTGGGAGATCTGTATTATAAATGTATCCTAAAGAGGTATGGCCACTTGGTGTTGTAGAAAAAAATTTCTGTCATAGCTGTCCTGGTAGTTCTCCTCATGCAAGTACAGCTAAATATGCTAGTTTCATCAACCAACCTTTAGGATAGGTTCCTATGGAATAGGAACCTATGGAATCACTTTTCTATGGACAAAGAATTAGCCTGGTGCAAGCCCACAGCTCACCCTGCTTTGAGTAGGATGTTGGAACAGAGTCCTGAGGTCCCTTCCAACCCGAGTTATTCTGCATGTTACAGGAGTTATTTTGGGTAAAAAAAGGTAAACACACACACATTTATGGACATATCCATACGTTTTCATTGGAACTGTTTTGACATAGCTGTAGTAGACAAATAGAAAGTTCCTTCCCATCTCTTGCCCCATCACACTGGATGGATGCAAGGATGTCTGAATGTTTTGTCTATTGGTTCTTGAAATGCTGAGCAGTTGGAACAATGAGCACTGACGCTAAAGTCTGAAATCCATCTCTTCCATCTTCAAGGGGATTGAAAATATGGACAAGGTTTTAATATCAGATACATGGCATAAATTGCTTAAAAGATTTTTTTGAGGACATGGTTAGGAATTCAGGTCTCCATCACTTCCCCATGCTGATCTGTGAAATTAGTTGTATGTATTCCTTTGTTCTCTTTCTAGCTTTACTATATCTTGATAGTTCATACAAAAGGAGCAGGTTTCATTGCTGAGCTTGCTATCCACCTGAGAATTGTTGATAACATGAATTTTCTCAGATAACAGGTGGAATAGAACCTATGTTGATTCCACACCATATAGCTTAACTTATTAGAAGATGGTGATGCTACCACTTCAGTGACTGTATTTGAATTAAGAGGATTGTTCTGGTCATGCTTAAAAGATCATTTTATAGTGGTCACAGTTCTGCCAAATTTTTTGAAGCTGACAGAATAGAGGACAAAAATGATCAGCAAAACCACATCAGGCAGGTTGTATCCTACCTGAAAAACAAATTTCTTTATTAAAAACTGCAGTATGTAGAATTTTTAGAAACCATCAGAACAGACCAAACATGAGAACATGTGTCTTAGCTCATATCTCAAGTGAGCAGTATGTAGTGCTGAGTCATTGAAATTCTTTCTCTGTCTGACAGCTCTGAATAGAGCGTTGTTTAAATACTTACAAGTATGGGCTTATTAATAGTTCATAAGAACCACTTCTTGTCATTTTACTGACAAAATGGAATTTGTTAGTACTTTCAGGCCTCACAGCTGTGGTTTCTGTTATGGCTAGTACCCCTCCTTTTGTTGGGAGGAGAGGGGTGGACAGGGGTGGACAACTAGGGAGGAAATATTTTGTCATTTTGGTAAACAAACTTTTGATAACACATAATTAAAATAACCTTAACTACAAGCATTTTGCACCATATGTCATTTGTTTTCTTTCTTCACTGAAAAGCAGTTTTTCAATACCAAATTTGGCTTTATTTTAATTTTCATGTGACCACCTTAGAGTTAACTTTATTGTGAAGTTTAGTAGTATGTGGGTTTTTTTCTATTCATAATCTTTTATCAGTTGATGCAGCTTCCAAGCATGTTAACCATATGCTTCAAGAAAATATCTTCCTTTAGTACTTCAGAGGAAGTAATACTGCTAATGACAATATTAGCACTGCCTAGTTAGTGCATATGCAGTCAAGACACAGTTTTTATCTTTTGGAAAGTCGGAATTGAATTTTGCAAAATTTGGAAAATTAATTTCATTTTGGAAAATCTGAATTTCATATACGGATAATAATATAGTTCATCAAATCATAGCATGTTTGTTATGGGTGAAGCTGGCTCGACTCGGGAAATTTTACTTAATTTATTGGTAATTAACACAAACTTAACTACTGATTCATATATTGAGAAAAAATGAAAATACAATGTAACCCTTAGAGAAGTACCCTTCCTCCCTCTTCCCTGGGCTTAGCTTCAACCAAACACCTTTTCACCCTCATTCTTACCCTTGTTTCTACCATGTGTTTTACACCATCCCTCCAAATTGGAGGGGTTGCTGTTAGGCACTAAATATATATATATAAATAACAGAATCTTAATTTAAAGCTACATTAAATGACAGTATAAATCAAGGGAAGATATTCTGTCTTCTCACAACACGTGCATTTTGGATGTTTACTTCATTTTACATTTGCATTTAGATTCATAGTCATATTCATCATCTGGATAAGTCACAGGTCTGAGAACTGATACACATGACAGAAAATGTCTTAATATTTTTCTTTTTTCTGTGTTGTTCACAGCTAGAGGAAGAAAATGAAAAATCAAGTAGAAAACTCGGGCATCCATGGATAACCAGAAGTCCTGATCCTTCAAAGACAGTTTTTTACTGACTTCAAAGGGTGCCTTGTGAGGCTGATGTTCAACATGAGACAGAAGTCTCACAATTCTGTTGCTGATATTCTCTAGATTTCCTTCTGCAAATATCTGAAAAGTAAGCCTAAACTAGCTTGCTTACGTGATATTTTGTCATTAGTTTAATTTGAAAGAAGCAAAGAGTCAGTCCTGCAAAAGTTAAGTGCAGACACCTATCATGGAGATCTCCAAACACCACATTTGGGTGATGCATAACCTAGGAAGTCACTAACTTTCTCTCTATGAGTTCTCTGGATGGTTTGGTGACTGGTCACTTTCAGAAATGGAGATGCCTAAGCCTGTATACCCAGCTCAGTTGGTACCTGCTGGGATATTTCAATCAGGTTTTTGTCCTTGAATTTCTCAGACCCAACAGTAACAATTTTCATGGAACAGTTGGTGGTAAAATGATTTACTACTTCTTTATACCTATCCCACTCTACCCGCTATCATAAAAAGTTGACAAAGGCATCTGGGAGAATAGAGGTTGCTACTTGTAGGAAAGGGTGAAAGGTAGAAGATGAAGGAGTCTTATCTGGGGAGTAAGAGTTCTGTGTTTTTATGCTTTTATAAGTTTTTTGCCTTTAGAGTGTGATCTACGGATACGAGTCAGTGAACTGTAGATAACAGTGTTGTATATGACTTCTGAATTAACAGAACATGCTTGTGGCTTATTGATGTAATTCACATAAGGTACAGAAGATCAATTTCTTATGGATTTATTTATGTTGGCTAAGTATTTATCCAGCAGTTAATTCCAGCAAGTTCAATTCTACCTTCTGCTTACTGATAGGTACTTGCTTAAGATACTTAGCAGTAAACCTCTGCTAAGCAGGAGCACTGTTACATGTGTCAACACAAAGGGTTTGAGCGTCAGACTAGAAAGGCTTTAAAGAGCAACGAAAAAGTCCCTAACTCCCTACTTGGATGAGTTGCAAAGTTAAAATATCCAGCTTAGAGCCACTATTGGTGCAAAATTGGGTTTTGTAAACAGTTATCTGTGTGCAACTACTGTCGTTGTGCTACAGATTGTGCTACTTTGGATAATTCCTGGAGTCAAAAAAAAAAAAAAAAAAGTAATTGAGAATATCCAAATCTCCCAGAAAATGACCTTTGAAGTTGCAAGGCACAAGTGTCTTCCAAATGTCTTTGTGAAGATGTTTCTTAGAAGGTGGAAATGCCTCAAGAGTTTCAATTTCCTTTCATTACTGTTAATGCAAATAGTCTCTTTCTCCTCTTCTTCCTTTCTCTTTGTCTTGGGTTGTAAAGTCTTATTAAGCAGTGAACTATATTTTCTAAAGATTTTGCTAGTGCCCTGGGTGCCAAGAGAGTTTCTAGGCCATTATCTCAAACAATTGTGATCAATATATTAATACTTTCTGAGGTCTTCCAATTATGTGTAACTGAAGTGAATTTATTCCAAATGCAGTCTTGATTCATATAATTCATCTTTACTCAAGGGATTTATTCCAAGGGTGAGGATGCAGATAAAGAAAGGTTGACTTGGTTTTTTGTATCTTTTATTTCTACAAAGAAAGCATATTTCAGAATATCCAGAGGAGAAAAGTAGTATAAACATTCTTTAGAAAATAATTTAATTAAAGATGTTTGCTATTCAATTATAGCTGTTTAAAAATAAGTAGACAATCAAAAAAGCTCACTGTAAATGTGGGGGAAAGAACGTATTTTTAAAAATAGCAGCGTATCCCTTTTAGGCAATGAATTGTGCAAATATATCAGGATGGTATTTCTTTTCTCCTTTTTAAATTTATTATATTAGGCATCTATTAAATGTAATTAAAATTTAATCAAGCCTTCCTGTAGAATTTTCACTTTTATAATTGCATTATGAGGATGCTAGTGTTTATTAACTTGACTACATTTTGAATAGGAAAAGGAGTAGAAACCTTACTTTAATTAATATGAAATGTAGGACCCTTTCTGTGTAATTTCCAGTAAGGGTAAGTCCGTCTAGCTCATGAACAGCTGTGTATGTAAGAAGAATCCATAATTTATTTAATTCCTGAGTAAGGGATTCTTAAATAACATTCTTTATCAGGTGAAGAACTTACCTCTCGGCATTGGTTGGATGGACTTCTTTCCACTGAATATAGCAAATGTGTTGAAGAACATTCTAAATGTTGAATAATATAGAAATCAGGAAGTTAGATGGCAAGTGAACTTCCCATTTTAAAAACATAAAAGCTCAAAAGGAGAGAAGGGACTATAATGGTGTCGTGGTTTGGCATGTGGGACACCAAAGAATTTGCTCTCATATTAACAAGTACCAAGCTCTTCAGAAATTCTCTGTAAGGTTCTGTTTTTATCTATAATCTTACACTTAAGTGACTGACTTGATCGCTTTTTTAGATGCATAGCCCCAAAACCAGTATCTTTTGTCATCTAGTGGGACTGTTTGGTTTCAAGTTTTTTCACTGAATTTCACTGAATTTTTAGAGTTGGAAGGGACCGTAGAGATCATATAGTCCAACTCCCCTGCTGAAGCAGGATTGCCCATATCTAGTGGAGCCCTGCTCTTCAATCCCCTTTATTTATAATGTCTCTATTGTACT
>BJBW01003982.1:0-66090 GCA_004320125.1 Scolopax mira
AGGATTCCATTGGTCTTCCTGGCCACAAGAGCACACTGCTTGCTCATTGTCATTTTGCTGTCTACCAGGACCCCCAGATCTTTCTCTTCAGAACTTGTCTTCAGCACATCCATGCCTAACCTGTATTGGTTATATATATTATATAATTTGTTTTTGTAACCACTTATCTGATTACCTCTCTAGCTTGTGAAAAAGGAATGATACATATTATATTTAAACCAGGGATTACTATATGCAAAACAAGAAATGCTATCATAGACTTAGGTTTCTCTAAAACCACAGATTTACCTACAAGTTGCAGGCAAAATATGTTTAGGACCCCTGTCCCTCCTTTATTGTTCATTTATGTAGAAAGTGGTTGAGATCCTGATATCTTATAAACCAACTAAGTGATCTTTGGCAGTACTAAGATTGCCAAGGATGCTTGTTTAGAGCTTAAATGCAATATGTAATTCATCCATGTCTAAAGTTTGGGTGAAACAGTGTGCACTGTTTGGAAGAACACATACTGGTTTCTTAGAAGGTATTGCTTTTAACACACTAACATCACAAACGAGATTTCAAAATATTTGAAGGAAGAGAATATAAGTAGATTTAAAAATGATATCGATGTAGGAAGAGTCCACAGCGGGATATTGGGTTGAGAAGAGAATCCAAATTCATCTTGGGTTGAGAAGAGAATCTACTACTACTGGCCACCTACAGCCAACATTCCTTCACTAGTATTCAGAGGCAAAGCATTTAGGTCAGGTATGAGAGGCTTAATGCTGATATGACATACTAATAGCCTGGGAAAGAACCAGTGGTACACCTAAAGGTGACAAGGATTTTTCTGTGGCAATATAAGCCTGAAGGTTTTCTAAGAGGGACGTTGCTTATGGATCCTTTTATCTTTCTTTGTCTTACTAGATTTCTTGTTATTGCTGGAAAATTCTGCTTTACTTAGAAAGGACAAAAAGTGGCTTCTTTGCTGCTCCCTTGAAAGGCTTTGATGAGATGTACTTTCTGTTTACAAAGAAATAGACATTGCACTTCACTTTTGAACTATTCAACCCTAATTTGTCATTAGGGTCTAATTGGCTCTTCTCTGCTTGTTAAGCTAAAGAAGAATAAAACCCCCACATATCCTATTCTATCTAAACAGATAGTTAGCAGCTGAGCTGTTTCTAAAATGGAAAAGAGAAAGACCAGAAACACTAGGAAATTAAAATGCCTTTTACAACAGCCATCAATAAAGAGCAGCAAAATCCATTTCTTTAAAAAGTTGAAATTTGACTTCTTGGTCAGTCCAACAATAATAGAATTAGCAGGCGAAGAGAATCACTTGCAAAGTATTTTGGGAGCTGAACAAGAATAATGTTTATTTTCTAAATTAAATAACAATTCATGTATTCATTGCTGAAGTTCCAGTTGGCCACACAGCAGCAGCTTAATGTAGGAGTACAATTAAGTTGAATACATCCACATGTTGATAAATGACATCTCCGGAGCCTGAAGAGTCGCTTTGAAGTTTGACTCAAAGGATGGCTTCAGTTTTACTTGATAAACTAATGTGTTTGCAAATATTGGCTAATGTGTCAAGTCTAAGACGCACATTTAGAGGGAATCCTTGTTTTTTCCCTTCTTCTTTGAAATAGAATTTTGGGATTTTTTTTTTGAATATTTACTTCTGAGAACAATCTGAATAAATCGATACACACCCATACCTCAAACATAGTCTGCATTTCTGATTCCCCTCAATCCGAGAAAAAAATGGAAGTTAGGAGGATTAGCAACAGAAATTATTACATATATGAAATGCCTCCCATAATAGTAACAATGAAACAATGCAGGATTTTTCTGCTGAGAAGAGACAGATAAGGGGGGATATCATAGAGTACCTTTGTGTGCCACAGAGAAACTGAATGATGAAGAGTTTTTTTCCATGTTTCATAATACAGTTACTAGAAAACGACAACAAAAATTATTGATACAGTTTCAAAACAAAGAAAGATACTTTTCCTTACTGTACCCAGTTAACCTGCATAGTGACTTAAATGTCATAAGTACTTGTCTACAGAAGAATTGAGGCAAACAAATTTACTCTGTATCATTAGATGTTGTACACCACAGGTGGTGATTGGTTGAAGACCAGAGACCATTTTATCATCATAACTGTGAAGCAACAGGCTGCTGTGTCTATTACAGCAACTGAAACATTACAAAAGCTTTAAATTTGAGGAGATAAGTCAGACAACAAAAATTACTTTCTTGATCTGCATATTGAGCTAATCTTGTTTCATTGTCTGATCACTTAACCACTTTCTAAACCTATTAACTCATAACAAATGTAAGATTAATTTTTCCACTATTTTGTTACACTTGAGAAATATTATCATCTACCAAGTTAGAGAAATGCATTTTATTACATGAACGTTCATTTGAAGTATACTTTAAAAGATTACTAGCTTCCTGCTTTGAGAAACACACAAGCAAATAAAAAAGGCCCCAAAACTCAAGTGGGGTTTTTTGTTTTTTCTTACTTCATTCAGAAGATAACAACATATCTTGATAAGCAAGAGTTTCCAGAGTGTTTTGCTCTCCCAGACAACCAAATCCCTCCGGTGAAAGATATTCCTCTCTTATGTCTTTTTCCTCAGCTTAAATTCATCCCTACAGGCAAGTAAATGCACAATCCATTCAGACACGTGCTTCAGCTTGAGTAGCTGCATCCAGCTGAGGAGGACACAGGTATTGGCATCATTATCTGGTATAGTTAGCATAGAGGAAGTTCATCAGGAATGGCAGGCACGCTAACCATCCCAGCTTCAGAATTATTATAAAGCCCCTGAAGCTTGTTTAGTGATCTCCACTGCTCTGCCAGGGGACCATGTGTAGCTAAACACTGAAAAGGATACTCATAAAGACTACCTTTATCATGTGGAGGTATCTTTAAGCCGCAGTCTGCAGGCAGAGTTCAACTTCTTCCCAGAGAGCTCTAAGAAGGGCTGAACTCCAGCTGCTTTGACATAGACATTAAAAAGAAGATTTTCCACTGAGACTAGAAGTCTGGAAAGACCTGGTTTTAACCTCTGCCCCATATTTTTAACATAATGAACAGTACAGGTGGAACAGTTTTCTCCTCCTTATGCAAAGAAATTACTTACCTTGGGCTCTTTCCAGATCACTATTTCCTTTATAGCATACCCATGCATGTTTCCCAACTCTTAACTCCCAACATTCATTTGGAAAACAAGTAAAAAACAGATAAGCAATGCCTCAGTTCTTCTGTACATGTCCTTTTGATATGATAGAATTGAGTCTATTGTATAACTATCTCTATATCCATTACCTTCCCCAGTCTCCCACAAGAATCTTGCCAGAAAGTTTGGAACAAATCAACACATTCCCACAGAGGGACAATCAAAGTGGCACTGGCACTAGCCATAGTACTAATCAAAAAAGAAGAAAAAAACCCCAACCACCAAATAAAAACAACAAAGCAACAACAAAAACGATCTCAATGAAGACCAGGCACAGTTATTGCCAGTGGACACAATATCTGAACCATTACTGCCATGGGAAAACCTGTGTTGATATGACTCATTGCATTGAAGTATTAAAATTAGTTAAAGAAATATAAATCAAGAGTCAGTGAGATTAAATATGTTAGACAAAAATATTCCTCTAAATATCAAAAAGCATAAAGATGCTACAGTTATAGTGATAGAAAGACACTGCTATTTAACCCTTAGCTACCATATTTATTATGCTTAAATACTGGATTTTAACACATTGAAAATATATTCTAATGAGAAAAAAACATAAATTGAAAGTTATATAAGTCATGTACACATGGAACATTCTCCCAAAAACGTTCTCTCAAAAACTCTAGAGAATTTGCCACAAGTAAGATACTATAGTTAAAATTATGTATTTAACAATAGTCCTAGTACACATCAAAGACCGAAATTTAGTAACTTGCTAGATGCAGGAGCTTCATGTTCACATCAGTCTTTTTTTCTATATGTAAAAGAATTATGTTATACAACTGCAGCAAGACAACTTCTTACAGTCAAAGTATTTCTTTGCAATCCAAAAGCGAAGCAAAATGCTTTATGCAATTGGTAAAACATATTTTTAAACAAACTTGTTTATGATAAATCTGACATTATATACTTCACTATAATGGGATACAGAACAGACTAATTGTCTTTTGTTTTATATTAAGATTTACTCTGACTTTTTAAAACACGTTTACTACATATTTTGAGAAAGTGAAATAAAAATACCAGAGGGAGAATGGGGCTGAACTGACTGTTCCTATTTTCTGTCTATGTATTTTGTAGCAGGAGAAGGAGGCTTCAAACTACAAGGTATGAAAGTGTTCTGCTTTCTTTTTTATATATAATTATGCTTTTCCATTTTATTGGAAAAAAAAAAAAGAAGTCTGTTAGTCTAGAAAGATTAACTGTATGACACCTTTGTGGGTCATTTTATCAGTAGAGAGAAGACAGCAAGAGTCAGTATTTCACCGGTGGAGTCAAACATACTATGCCAGAGGGTACTCTTTCACAGGAAAACAGCAGAGAGGGCAGGAAATGCTTAAAGCCAAACTTAGCTGTTTGCTTTGCACTAGTAAAGTGGTATACTGTCTATCTTTTCACCTATACATCTTTATGCAGTTCAGCAGTGGTATGGCACAATTAAAACCCTGCATCCAGATGTTACATATTTCTCTCCTGTTGTCCAGATAGTTCATGATGTTCTTGTATTAAGAACACATTTGTCAGCTCCTTCCCTTCTATCTCAGAAGAATTTGTTGGTAAGTCTTAATGGATGACGTTTTACTAGTAGATGAGATTAAAAGCACTAAAACACTTAAAAAAATAATAAAAAGAAAACATTAATTAAAAGAAATTTAATCCACAAAATGTAAATCAGAAAGGACTTTCACAGACTGTGGCACAGCTCAGGACTCCAAAGGAGATATGCAGCAAAACAAGCAGATAGAAATAACAGGAAAACTGTATGAAGCATAACAAAGTCTCCATTTACCTGAGAAACTGCAGAATTTTCCACTGAAAGGATGGGAGGAATGAGAAGCAGCAGTATTAGGAAAGATATTTCTGATTACTTTGGGTACCCTTCAATTCTTACAGCAAATTCAGAAAACAGATTTTCTCAATAATGAGCAACTTCAATCATCTTTGCATCACATAATATATCCTTCTTTAAATTTGTTTTAAATTAAACCTAGTTTGCAATTCACTAACTGTTCTTGTGATTAAAATTTTCCAAGAAGTGTTATAATATTTTTTTAACACAAAATAGCATAACTTTCAGTCTCTGATGCAACTGTTATGAATTGATTTTGTTGGAATTTCTATGATGTGCAATTACTACTGTTTAAGAACTACATCATAAAAATCTATGACAAAATTACTGTACTCATCGTTATCCCATTACAGAAATGGTATGAAATCATTTGAATCTGTCTGGAATAAATTTATAAATCTTTAGCCAACAAGTTTGACAAATTGTTTAATCATAAAAATGTCAGCGTCCTAAAATTAAATTTGATACAGAAGAGTGATAGGACCATCTTGCATAAAACACAAATTTCAGTTCTCCTTGATATTCCTGCTTTAACATGATAACAGAGATGCAGAGGCCAAAAGAATTCTACTGGAACAGGAATATTCCTCTTGACTCTTCCACTGAAGTCAGCAGGAGTTTTGCACAAGACTCAGTTTGCTGAGATCCACAGTACTATCCTGCTTACAAACTGCAAAGCCCTTTCTCTCACTGGGCTTATTTGATCACAGTTTTAAAGTGGTTTGTACCTAGACTTTCTCTTCCCTGCAAGCTCCCAAAAAAAAAATAAAAATAAATAAAAGCTGGCTCAGACAAAATCAGAAAAAGTAGGAAGTAGGTAAGACAGGGTAGAATTACGGGAACTTGTACACAAGTATTTTCTTGCTCACTGCATCCTCAAAGGTGAGTCCTTGCTTCCAGGTACCTCAACAGCTTTTTGAGTTGCAGTGAATTGCGGTATCTTCTGGCCCTTGGAAGGATTTAAGTCACTGCTGAAACCTGGCTCTCTGCTCCTCGCTGCACGCTTCATGCGATGGAGTCCCAGCTCAGTGCAATGACTTCTGCCTCTCTTACCTTTCTGTCTCTGGCAACTTCTCTGAGCTCAGTGCCTAAAGGAAAGAGCAGTCCCCGGCCTCCAGTGGGCTTTAGGGGTCTGGATGCCTAAAGAAAAACAAGTACAAATTTAGAAAAACAAATAGAAGACATAGAAAGCTCACCACAAATCTTTACAAAATAACATCTGTCCACTATGTAAGCCAGTAAGCTCCTTTATGTATGCAGGTGTGAAGGACAATACTGAGCTGCAATGCAAATTCCTGCCCAGAAGAAAGATAGGCCCCTTCTTGCAAAACTATGATCCTGCCTAAATTCCACCAGATGCCCTCTCCTGGGACCACCAGCCGGCTCAAACACCCTCCAGCCCACCTCACTTGCCCCACAGCAAGCATCAGCTGCTCCCAGGCAGGGCTTTCTGCTGTGAGGCACCTCCACCCACAGCTTCTTTCTCATGGGGGCAAGGGGTAGGTGCTGGCCATGGAACCCAGGAGGGGGGAGGAAGGTGCTTCTCCTGCTGCCAAACACCTCTCCAGTGTACAGGGCATTGCACATCCCACAGAAGGAAATGGGGCAGCCTCAGGGGTTGCCCAATCCATTGGCAGCGTTTCTGCTGACAGGACTGGCAATTCCTTGGGCTTTTTGGTACCCAGTTGCATTCAAAAAAGTGGAACAGCTTTCTAGATGCAGGCCACTTACAAAAGCTGTAGAGGAAAAAAAAAAGTGGACTTTTTAGAAAGCAATTTGTAGGTTTGCCATTTGCTGGCCTGGTTGGAGAATGCTTTTTGTGGAATAGCTTAGGAAAAAAAATCACTGCAAGTGTAAAACTTCATGTCAGAGTTACTGCAGCAAAATATAACCTACCAATTTCTTTTTTAAAATCACCTTTCATATAAGGCTTTATTGATTTTTTTTTCTTCTGTTTCTGTTGTTTTAAAATGTTCAACAGCTACTGGTATCTCCTTAGCCAGCCCTCACTTTCAAAGTATCTGAGTTATTTTTAGAGGCACTTGACTCTTTCAGATATGACCTAAATAGACACCCAGGGCCTAAACTCATAACCTGAGTAGCTTTATGAAAGTCAGTGGCATTATTCCAAAAATGTCTTGTCATGTGTAGGTTTTTTCTATTATTGCCATCTACATTCATCTGTTAGTGAAATCTGTCTTTGGAACTCAATGGATCTAATACCTCTAATGTCATACTGCGTGATCCAAGTATTTGATGTATATGACAGTTCCTTGATCATCTAGATTTCAGCATTTTCTGTTTTACAATCTGCTCCATACCAATGTAAATGTTTAATTTGCCAAATAAACTGTTTCTCTAATACTTCTTTATCATCACTGCCATCTAATCTTCCATTTTTTCTTTGTTTTCTTCCTTCTGTTTTCTTCCTTTCATAAGGAGGCATCTAAAAATTAATTTAAGTAGGTACCTGCTCTTATTTGACAACAGTCACTTGTAGTTGGGATAAGAGATAGTAGATTCGTCTTGTAATTTTCATTAAATGGATTCAAGAAGACTTTATGTCTTATCAACCTGCTCTAAAATAACTATACTTAAAATATCTGTGAATTCATACTGTATAAAAGAAAGGATTAATATTGGAGCATTGGACCACAGCTCTTTGGTCACTGAAGGCAGAGGGTGATTTATGCCTGGCTTTAATGAATTAATAAATAAAGAGTTAATTCTTTAAAAATAGATAAAGAGTTAATTCTTCAGGCATTAGGAAAACATTTAAAGTCAAACCTATATAAAGAAGAGACAAATAAAATCCTCTAGAAAATGATCAACTATTACAATTATACATTCACTTTATTGTTGCTAATATTTGATTATGGTCACTTTAAAATAGAAATTGCTCAAAAATAGCTATTTTTACTATGATCGTTCCTGAAAATTCAATGTTCTTTTTCCACTGCTAGATGTGCTTGATATACTTCACTTTTTTTTTTCTTTTTTTTTTCCCAATAACATGGAATATTAGATCATCACTGCAAAAAACCAAGCAAATATCAATACAAACCTGTAGTCAAACCTTGCTCAGGCATGTTGTACTGCTGTGCACTAATGAGCCATTATTTCAAAGTCTGCATTTTGCTTCACAGACTATCCAGCTTCATGATCTGAATCTTCAAATGGTTTTCTGTACAAGTGTAAGGAGATATATACAGGTATATCATGTATGCAACTGGCATATGCTTTATAAGTTTTATAATGTTTTCCGGATTTCCATGTACTGTGCTACATCTGAGAGATAGGCCAATCATTGGGTTTCCTCAATAAAAATCTCAGTTTCTGATACGGAATTGTTCTGAGGACATTTAATTATCTTCAGTGTTTTGCCAGAGACCTGAACGTTTCTTTTGTAGTTGCAGTTCAGGGAGGAACACAAAGGAAGCCTATGGCAGGCTGAGTCTAAGTGGTCATTCTTCACTTCAGGACAAAATTGACCTATAAAGCTATTTAGTCTTTGAATTTCTATTTTTGGCACCTTGCATATTGAGATATTAGAATTGTATCTCTATGGTGTTTAAAACTGCTTTGCAAGAAGAAGAAATTAGTCTGCTCAAATAGTAACACATTTGATTTAAAGTAAATGTTTCTACAAAGAAAACCCAACAAGGGCAATGGACAAAAAGAAACTGTGCAAATGATACCATTGAGAAGTTGATAATTTGTCAATTAGTTAGTAATGTGTAATTTCATTGCAATTTTGAGAACTTAAGTAGGACACAGAATTATTTAAAAAGCTTTTTTCTACATCTCTCCTCCCTGAAGTAGCCTCTAGCAATTTTTAACTGCTGCCTTACAGCTTTCCCGTATATATTGTCTGAAAAATAGAAAGCTAAAGATATTGCACTAAGAAAATCAAAAGCACATGAGGATTGATATTTCTAAAAAAACAACCAGTGTTTTAAACAATGTCTGCTACTTAATTAATGAAACAATTCAAAAGTCTGTACTGATATTTTGTGTCAAGAGAACATCCTGAAGTATAAAAAAAACCAAAACCTGCCTTTGCAGAGGCAAATATAACAATTATGTCTCTTGCTTTTTGCAAAATATTTGTATTTCATGGCAGATGGTGATGTTTATGTTGATGAATATATAAAACTCATCACAACCTAAATAGGAAATATATAGCTTGATTTCATTATTAACATTTCTTAGTATTTTTATGGAATTCCCTATTGCCAAAATTGCTTTAATAGTATTACTATATACATAGTTGTATGGAGAATAATGCACTAAGATGACCTTGCAAAAACAACATAAACCCCTAGAACAGACTTGCTATTTTCAGTTGTGATGCCTTCATTTTAAACATAAATATTTAAAGTTGTTGGTAATTATCAGAATCAGCATTAATGCCATACTGAATTGTTGTTATTGTCTTAATTTTAAAACAAAACTCAATTATTATAAACTTTACAAGATATTTCCCTTAACAGGCAATTTGTATCTTAGATGGCCATTTATGTCGCTCTCTTTTTCTTTGCCATCCATGGAGTGTCCATTTTTATTGACATATGGGAAAATATGGTGTATAGCAACCATAATAATATTCATCTGTATAGTTTGTAATTGTTAGTGGAAGATTTTGATTGCAGAAACAGTGAAAAATATGCAAGGAATTTGCTGAAACATGGAACTAATTTCTTCAAGTCTATGAAATTGGGTTTACTGTGTCTTTTTAGTAGACATTATATGCCACATTGCACTATTAAAGGGAATGTATTTCTGAATCACACTTGAAATTCTGAAATGTCATTGAGGTAGAAAAGAGGATTCAGAGTTTAAAACAGAAGACAGACTAGAAGAACGAGTCTCGTTGCTGAGGATTTTTTTCTTCCTGACTATTCAGTAAAAAGTTACTGTAAAGATGAGGCTCTGGTTAGAACATGACTAGCAATTGCCTTTTATATTTGTCTTTGATTTATGATCTCCTTCTGTCCTGGAGAACCAAAGACAGATGCTGGTGCTGCATAGCTCCATTGCATCATCTGGCAGCTTTGAAAGGACAGAGAAAACCTTGATGCATTAGGTAACCATTAAACTTGAAAACACTCCCCAGCCTCCGATCCTGGAAATAAACACCAGATGTATCCTGATTAAATGTTGGGATGAGACCCAGGAGTTCACCACCCCATCTTCAAGGTTTACTCAACCTTCTCCTGATTTTCTCCAATACCCTGGTTTCTTCTGGATGAAAACTCACATATACTGCAGCAAGTGCTCTCTGACAGGTCTCCTATCATGGATAAAGTTCTGGGACGAGGTAACTCTGTAAAACATTCTCTTGCCCCACGGTTTGGACGTAGCACTCTTGTAAGCTACCAGTTTAAGAGCCAGGAACAGTCAAAGAAAGTATTTCTGGAACTCTTCTACAACACAGCTATAACTGTGAACTTTTACAAGTGGTAATAAATAGGACATAATTCAATAGCTCTGTTTTCAAACAGAAAAAGCTCTTATCTGGAGTACTTTGAGGCATTTGCTTATCACCTGCATATCACCAGTTGATTCCTTGATTGTGGCTGAAGATTTGACTTATACTTTGTAAATGTGAGAAAATGGATGAGGATGGGAAGGAGTCCATTTGGAGAGGGTTTTGATTATATTTGCACACCCACGCATTGCTGATTCCTTCTGTACTATCAAACTTATATGTGAAATATATGAAATTAGTCTCTGTTGCCTCCTTGCTCCTGTTTGCTCCTGCAAATAGCTCTGCCTACCAACCAAGTTGACTTTTTTGCAAAAATTTTCTGCTAAATGGAGCCAAAGTTCACAGCAACTGCAGAAGTTACATAAAGAAAAATTAAAAAGCATCTCTAGAAAACTTATAGCAAGATATTAGAGATACTCAGACAGGGCTACAGGAACGGAAATGAAACTTTTTAAGCTTCAAACACAGTCATATGGCTTCTCTCCAGTTCCAAAATTAAACTAATGTGCCCCTTAGAGTGTAGTAGAGTGATCTGGGAATTACTCAGATGGTTAAACAGACACTACTGAGGAAGAAAGTGTACCTGCATTTGTTTTACACTTCAGAAATGCCTAGAATTGACAACATCAGTACCCAAGGATAGGGAACCTCATGAATCATAGTCTTCTGTAGGCATTAGAAATGTAAAGTTTAATTTTTCTTGTGCTGGCAAGCAGTAAGTTTTGGGCCATTTCAATTAAAAATATAGCAAGACTGTTAATTCCATCAAGGAGCTATGTATAAAGTGAAACATTTGAGTTAAACTTGGTTAATATGACTCTGAATCCAAGACTGAATAACTTCAACACACAGTTTCAGTACACACTATTTTTGTTTTGTCAGATAGATAAAGCAAAAGCAGAAATGTTAAACATCCCACTGAAATTAATATGGGTTTATGCAAATGTCCTTTTATTGAAGCTAATTGAGCAAATGGATACTTCCCTGCCAGAAACATTACTCATCTCATAGGATGTATTTGCTTCCTGACAGGGACAGTTGCTATTCTGCTGCTGCTTCTCATTGAGGCTTCATAAATGGGAGGGAGTGGATTTATTTCTCATTATGTCCTTGTAAAACCTTAACTGGAAGACAGCCAGACTTCTTATTTGACCTGGCTAGAATTTCTTTTTCATTATTTCCGATGAATTTATTTACAGCCATTGATTAAGAGCTGCGTTTTACAGCCTGGACAGTCTAATAGTTTTTGCTAATAGAAGTGTCCACCACCATTTACTGTTGTGCAAACAAAGTTCATCCGTTGGTGACCTTGGCACAGTATTCATTTTAAAAGATGTTACAACTATTCACACCAGTTAAGTCGGACTCTCCAGGAAACAGCTCCCACTTGATTATTATATCTTATATCTTATAAATGATCCAAAATGTTCAACAAGTAGAATTTTTTAACTGATGCAGTTTCAACCAATCGCATATTCAGAGTTTTATCTGGCTATTACATAAGTGCTTAAAACTGCTAAGAAAATGTAACCCTGGGTCAAAAAGCATATTACGATAATTTGGAAATAAGAATTTGATTTGTTCTCAGAGACAATTGGTTGAAATGGCATTCATATACCTAATGTCAGAATAACAGCAGAACACTTTTAAACTTAAATGAGCATCATTGTGGGAGGTATTTTTGATAGCAGCAGTTTTCAAGAATGTCTGAAAATGTCTGCGGTTCTTCCACAGTTATGAAAAATAGCTTTATTTTTTCCTTTTCAGAAGGAATGATGGGATTCTTACTGCTGGTAAACACAGCCTAAGACTTGTGCAATTTTCAATGCGTGAACTGCAGTATTTTCTGTAAAGCAGTCTGCTCTGACTTTAGGTTGTGTGTCTGAATCCGGGCAATATTGAACTCAATTCTGAATCCTAAACCATGATCTTAACCTCATCAGTATAAATCCAGGCTACTGACCTCGTTGCTACTTGTCTTACACAACAACGAAGTGTGACTCTAAATCTTCACCAACACTGTCACTTTCTCAGCTATTTTCTATCTACACCAATACACAAAATAATTAGCTACATTATTCTCCCATGCCTTCCACCTTCTCTGTTAGAACCCTAGGCTATATATTACGCTAATCAACTTACATATAATTGTTTTCTTGGCCTGGAAACACAAAAGCATATGATATTAACAGAATACTGAGAGGTTTCATGGTAGATGGACTGTCAGACTGTCCTATGCATGAATAAAATGTTAAGCACCTGCTGAGTACCCAGGTCAATCACTGATGTGAGAGAGGCAGGTTTCTTAGTTTTAGCTTTTTTTAACCTCTTACAGGTTAATACAGCCTTTTATTTCTCTATTACCAGTTCTTACTTATTTTGGTACTTCACCTTTGTGTGCAAACTCATGAGCAACTCTGTATTTTGCCATATTGCTTCCCACAGTTCATTTTCCTTTATCAGTTGACACTGTTACAGACATACTTTAGCTTTTCTGATTTGTGTTTCATTAAAAAACTAGAGACTACATTGTCGGCTACTTTTTTAATTTCTATTTTGTCTCACTAGTGTCTGAATAAATTCCTCTCATATTGAAATATTTGTCTCCTGGTTCATCCTCTGTACTTCTTAAAAGTCCATAGAACTCCATCATAACCCATTTTTTATTCCTCCAAAATGGAATTTGTCTTTTCCGACTTAAGATGTCTGCAATGCAGTCATCTTTATCTGAGTCATCTGAACTACTTTTATTGTCCATTGGGAAAAGTTGACAATCCTAAAAGTTCATCTGACCCATATCATCTGCAATAGCATGAAATGAACTTCACATTTGACATATCTTTGTGGTTACAGCAACTGTTTAGGGAAGATTCCTAGTCCACATTGCAGATGACTACACTGGGTCAACAGAATTTCCTGTTCTTTCTCGTGTCTGAAGTATTCCACTACTATTCCTTTTCTAGCTGAGCCATGGAGTAGACTGCAAAATCTCAGTTTTATTTTGTTTCTTCTACCAGCGCTGAAGCTACTGCTAATGACACGTGACATCCTTTTTTAGTGGCATATGCCCCTCTGTATCTGAGATAGTTCTGGTATTCCCCAGACTGCTCCCCGCTACTGAGTCCACACTGGCATCCAAAAATGTGTCTCTGGGGGAAGAAAACATGGAAGCAACATGGCCAAGGTTTTGTACATTTCTACTCTATTCTAGCCTCCAACTGCCTCTGCCCATACTGGGAAGTAATTAAGTCCATAATAGCAGTGGTAGCCTACTGAGGGATATGTGAAACAACCCATTATAGTTTTCTCATTTAAAATGATGTGAACTTGCTAGTCTAATTTCCATGTTGGCTTCATTTTGGACAGAAAAGCTAAGATGGGTAAGACGCTTTAATTAGCAGGCCCACTATGGGTTCTGCAGTATCAGATAAGAAATTAACCTTCAGCTTATCCATATGCTGCTCTGTAGCTTTCTTTACATGAGCATTCCAGCCTTCCCCTACAATATCAAAAGACTGTCATCTTGACTGAAAAGTTCAAATAAGTCTTCAGAGATTCTTCTTAGAGGCACAATAGAATAGATAACAGCACAAACCCCTGGCCTTTTGAGATGCTATACTTGCTCTTTATCTACTGCATTTTCTGTGGTCCAATTTTTATCTTCCAGGACTGTCTATGAATATATTTAATAGAATTGATCTGAGGAGGATATATAGCTAATGAGTTGATTATGCAGTTAGGTAATGTACGAATTAAAGTGACTGTAAAATGTTGGCCCACTCCTGGAAAAAATAGAAGAGATTTAATAACAAGCCTGCTAGAAGATTCTGATATGATGAAGACCATAAAGAATTACTTCATTTGACATTTTATGATACAGTATGGTGGGCAAAGTAAATAGTCAAATGATCTAGGAAGCCTCTAAAACTGCAATAAAGGTAAAAATTATTAACATTGGTGTACTTAAAAGGAGAAGAAAACCAAAATCAATTGATAGATTTAATGGTTTTAAAAGCCAAGCATAATGAAATGCTTTCTGAAAAAGAAACGTAGAAGTAAATAGAACTGTAGAAGTAAAGGACAATTGAATGCCTTCAGCATGTAAGAAGATTGAGAATTCTTTGACTCTTACACTAGATCTTTTATGAGGGAGGAATAAATCCAATAAACTGCTATCTTATAAACTTAGCCCAAACAGAAGTGCTGAATAAAGATCCATAATGTTGAAAGGAACTTATAACTTACTTCTCCTATAGGAATTTTCATGGTATTCTCCTGGAATTTTACTAAGGCTGGTAATGATTAGTGCTCTGTGCATGTCTGAAATCTAGAAATTTTCTTTAGGACACTATAAATTGAGGGCTTCTTCAGCTTAACTGAAAGATTGATCTGTGATTTGATATTATTTTATTACTTTTTAACTGAGAAAATTTATTGGTTCTTGTAGGATCATACGTGATACCCCACATTCACAGAAAAACACTAAAAATAAAAATACCCTAAATTATATTCTACCTATATTCTGTTTTCTACATTTGATGAAGTTGAATGTAGAAAAGGTGTGTGTGTACATTTGTGGTACCTTGTAGCTGCTCAGAGCTGGAGTTACCAGTTTCAGTTAAAGCACTGGCAATGTTTAGAAAGGAGGGGACTTCATCAGTTTAGGTCCTAAATGCATAAAATAAAATAAAATAAAGATGGATGAATGCACAGTTTCTTATGTGTTGAAGGTCTTCTGATGGCTGCATCACAGCTGTGCACCCACTCACTCAAACACACTTCACTTTTATACACTGAGGACTGAGCCTTCAAGCCTTTACTTTCTCTGGGAAGAGTGATGTGTTTACAGTTTTGGTAGATCACTTTAGAACAGGGATCACATTCATCTGTAAGGGCAGGTGACTGTGTTTATGCTGCAATTTTTGCATATGGAATTTGTGGATAATAATTAAACACCATTCTGATGGTATTTGAACCAGTTGTAGACCTTTATATCCTGCATTAACAATCATTGCCATTTACAAGTAAATGCAAAATAAATTATAATTTACTATTAACCTTTTCTTGTGAGTCATAGTAGCGCTCTGAAAAAATTATATCTAGAGGGTATATTTGCAGTGCAGTAGAAGACAAGACCAGTATATCTCTATGCCAGCCTGTTGGATACCAGTTATGGATAAACTGCAGAATTACCAACTTCAGCAATCAAGTCTATCTGTAGCATGTTGGACAGATTTCTACAGCCATATTGACTTCCAGTGGCAATATTCAAACTCTGTGTGGAGAAGGAGGATCACAAAGATGGGCACTGAGGCTCCCTCTAAGGAAGTGGCAGCAGGGAGTACATCTTGACAGGTCACATTTAAGAGCTGGTTCAACGACTAGAAACCCACTAAGATTTTTAATGTCCTCTAAACCAGGCAAAACTGCCTCCAGCACAGTCCTGGAATAAACATAAGTTTAATTTTTCATATTCTGCATTCCTTTCTTCCTCCTAGCAATTCCTGCCACAAGCTGGTAAATCTAACCTGCAAAGGGACAGTGTTTCTGAGCCCGAAGGTGTTTATAATGCATGCAGAATTTGTTCTGTATTACCCAAGAAAGCAAAAATTCTTTTAAAGTTAAACCACAGTAGATTTCTTATTACTGTGGGGGCTGGTTTGCAATTTGTGCTATATTAAATGTTATGAAATTATTGAGAATTTGATTTGGTAGAGAATGGTCCAAAGCTGTGATTATATTAATGGTAAAACTAGAAAGAGAATTTTCTACTAAAACAACAGTCCCATACTACACCATCTTTCAGTTCATGCTGCATGAAAACATTCTTCAAACCACCATGTCACCTGCTAGAAATGAAGATTATGTATTTCCTGTTACCAGATGTAAACAGCTGTTCACAGCAGAGTTTTTAATTCCTTCAGGCTTCAGAGTGCCGGGTTTCTTCACAAGGAATATAGGAAGGAAACCATCAATCCAAGTCACACTTTGCCATGGCTATTAAATCATATAACACCTTGCTTAAATAAGAAGTAATTCTCAGTTACCTTTATAAATAAGAAGTGACTCACCTGAAAAACCACTCTAAAATAATTAAATTTATATGTTTATTTTCTATTTCATCTTATTACAGGCAACATTTGTAGATGTTGGTTTAAGGTGGTTATCGCCAACAATTTATAGTCCTAAGAAAATGGATTTGTTTATTACCTGGAAAGTGATATTCTTTTTATTGCCTAAACTATATATCTCACCTGTTTAACAATGATTTCAGATGCTTCCATGTTTTTCCTTTACTGGACACATTTTATGTGCCTCTCAGTAAATTTCTTGACCTTTTTAAACAATTTATTTGCAAAAAGTTGTTAAAAACAAGTTTAACCATACAAATCTATCTTAATCTGAGTTCTAGAATTAGTTACTGAGGTTCAGAGCGATAAAGCTGCTGGGCAGGGCTGAGACGTGGAGCGATCTGGACAGAAATGGGCCTTGTGAACTTCCTTGTGATGTTCAACTCAAGTAAGTGCAAGGTGCACCTGGGATGGATGTGGTGGGTTGACCCCAGTCAGCAGCCAAGCATCTACACAGCTGCTTGCTCAGATACACAGGAAATTAAACTACACTCTGATACATTTTGTTTATAAAGAATGAGAAGTTAGCACAAGTCCTACCTCTGTCTCTTTTTGCACACTCATGCAAAAAAAAAAAAACCACTAAGAAAATTCCTTCATGAGGAACAAATTTTCTTCATGTGAAGCCTTAGAATCATAGAATCATAGAATCTTCTAGGTTGGGAGGGACCTTCAAGATCATCTTGTCCAACCATCAACTCTGAAAAAAATAAACATCCACAACACAAACAAAATGCAACACCATGACTACACCATGTCTCCCAGCACCACATCAACCTGTCTCTTGAACACCTCCAGGGATGGTGCCTCAACCACCACCCTGTTCAGCCCATTCCAATGCTTGATAACCCTTTCAGTGAAAAAAGTTTTCCTAAAATCCAGCCTGAATCTCCCCTGGTGTAACTTGATGCCGCTTCCGCTAGTCCTGTCACCTGTGACTTGAGAGAAGAGACTGATCCCCACCTCTCTACAACCTCCTTTCAGGTAGTTGTAGAGAGCAATAAGGTCTCCACTCAGCCTCCTTTTCTCTAGGCTGAATAACCCTAGTTCCCTCAGCCTCTCCTCACAGGCTTGTGCTCCAGACTTGTGACTGTAACAAGGGTACTTTATAAGTGAACTACAAAATGCAGACTTCTACCACAACAAAAGTTTTCAACCATGAGCAGTCTACTTTAAATTATTTTTTTTTTGGTTTGGGAAGTCAGAGGAGCAGTTTAAAGCCTGTGCACATAATCTTACGGCTGCATTTGGTTCACTAACAGCAAGCATTTCCCATGTGGTAGACAGGAACACTGGAAGAAGGTATCCAGTTCTCACTGGTTTTCAGTAATCATTTAGGTATCTAAGTGCCCCATGTGCCTCTGAGGGATATGCCTTTGGGAGCCAGGAGTCCCAAAGGGATCCATAGCACAACCATGATGTTAAGCTACTACTTACCTGAGCAAGGGAAATGGATTCCTTAGTGTTGCCATGTGGCACCCTTTAGTTCTTTCTCTTATTTGTTTTTATATTGGGCTTGTTGCTACAATCCAGATATAACAACAAAAGGTTGTTAAGGTTTTGCTTAAGGTTTTGCATGACAATTAATTTTCTATGATGTGATAACATTCCTGATGTCTTCCAGGCATGCTTTTATGTTTTCCATTAAAATGAGTAAAACTACTGTTCAGTTGCCTTATTCCTCTGCATTTCATCTCCCTTCTGATGGAGCCAACAGAAAAATATTGACTTTCGTAAATATGAAAATTTTTACAGTTCAGCAAAACAATGGAGGTGGTATTTTTTAGAGGAGAAACACACCAATGTCTTCATCACCATATTAAAATAGACTTTTTCCAGTTTCCCAGCTTGCATGTGTGTGTAAAGTAATGACAGACAGCATTGGAAGGGAAGAGTCCTGGAAGGAGATAGATACGTTTTATTTTTCTATTTTATTTTTATTACCACGTTCCCTCTGCAGTATTTTTTGTTTCAAATTAAGGCAAATATGGAACTGCCATTTGTTATGACACATATCTGCATGTGAACCTGTTCTAACTTCTGTTAGACCAAATTATATCAAAACAACAGGAAAAAGAAAAAAAAAAAAACAACACCACAAAACCACGGACAAGTTTATACTCACAAGTTTATAATCAGTACCAATCTGTTTACTGTATAACCCAAAATGGGGAGTATGACTGACCACAGAGGGTATGGAAACATGCTGTGGGAGGGTAGGTCTCCACTTCCTTGGATCAGCAGCTTTGAGGCCAAACCTGGTATGAAAGAGGCTAACATCATTCAGAAGACAGCAAGAAACTATGAAAGTACAAATTCTGCTTCCTAGATCCAGATTCAACATCAAATTCACAGCAGTACCCAGGCATGATGGTCACGCACAGGTTCTTCTCATTCCCCTAGCAAAGCAGGCAAGGCAGGCAGGCAGGGCAGGTAGCCTGCTGGGGGAAGATGGGGGGTGGCAGCCGGGGGGGACACCACCTTGCTAGTACCAATATTGAGCAAAGCTGGTGATAGTACTGTATAGTCATATGCTTCTAACGGCAAGGAGCTTGCTCCTGCACCCATTTCCTATTTACTGGATATTTGCCACTGAATCGTAAATAAACTTTCAGATATTTTTAAATGTGAAAATGATGAGAGTGATTCACAGCTGTTTAATGCTTCACACAATTCTATCTGCTTGCAGTTATTCCACAGAACTGTTTAATTGCAAATTATAGTTCTTAGTGGCATGATGGAAACTTACGTTCTGCTATGCTCTGCCCAAAAAGTGTTGCCTTTTAATGCATCTTTACCTCTGCAGAAACACTCTCAACTCTTAATCAAAACAGCAATTATGAATTGGTGTGGTTTTAATAACTTGACACATGTGATTTAGTTTTAAACTCTTAATCTCAAACACATAGTCCACAGATCTACTACTTTTTTTCTCCCATAATTGTATTACAGGGATGACTAGACTGTGACAGCCTGCCTGCTTAGATACCAGAGATTAGACCCAGGCCTAATGAAGATATGGACAAAATGTTCTTATTGTTTCTGAAGGGAGTGAGCAGAGTACTCGACATCAGGAGATTAGTCTGTGTCCTGGGGATGGGAGGAAAGGAACACAGAAGAAGTTGACACCGCAAAGCTTAATTTCCAAACAATTCCCAGCAAGGAAACGTCTGTGTCAGGAAAAGCAAACACACACATGTGCACACACACATGAACCATCAAGCAGAGGTCTTCACATCCAGTTGTCTGCACTGGATGCTGATGAAAGCAGCCCACAGCAATATCATGGGGTATTTTTACAACAGTTCCCTGAATCGGTCTCATGTTCTTTCCTCCACAGCACAGGTCACCAGAGTCAGTTTGCGTTGTACTCAGCTCTTGGCCAAAGTGAGATCACGGTACTGTTGACCCTTAGGCCATTTATGTTATGAAGATTTGAGGAACTGGGATTTCTTATTTTACTGTTGGTATTTCTTCTCTCCCCAGGCACTCCAAATTTTCAACAGATTTAAGGTAAGAGGCTAAAGATTGCTCTCTCGAGTCATCATTCTTCCAGTCCTCTGCAGGCTGAGATATGCAGGCATATCTTAGAACATGTTGAATGAAGGCCTAATTATCAGTCCATTTCAGGAAATCATTAATGCTATTTGCAATGTTTCTTCTTCTCTGACAGTACAACATGATCTGTTTGATCCATTTTTAGTGCATCTTTAGTTTACATTGGATTATTTCTGTCTTTTTAAATGTTCCTTTTCAGTCTTTAATTTAAACACAAACTCTTCAGCCATAAAGAATTATTTTTAAAAAACTGCAACTTTTCTCCCCATTTCCTTATTACAAAGTAGTTATTATGTAATTTGTATTTATGTGTAATTTTATATATTGTGATTTCTCAAGCTCTGATGAGCACATAGTATTATTAAAATCAGCCTCCAAGTTATCTAGAGTTATTTGTAAGATCAATATATAGTTTCTAGAGTTAAATTAAATTAATTGTATTTGCTTAGTAAGATAAAAAATCAGAGTATGTGAATAGGTGTTTTTATGCTTTATTCAAAGCAGTTTGTATCAGTTGCTGAATTTCAGCTTTAATATTCCATATGATGCTGCAAAGCTCTTTTGACTAGTGTATTTATGTATCTGAAAGCTGTGTTACACTCCAAATTCATCAAAATGTCAATCATTTGTTACATCAGTCTGCTCCTTTTTTATCAGCTCTCCGTATTATTAGGTTGAAGATGGGATCACACTTAGCGCTGGCATTGGTGTGAACTCGATCTGCCTTCCTCCCCCATAGATCTGATACTTCCATGGACATTGATGAAAAGCAACACACAGAGGTAAAATTAAAATCTAATCTGTTGGCAAATCTACCCTGGCAAACATTGACACTCCTAGCTCTTGTCTGACATTCTCATGCTGGAAAAAATAATAACTGCTTATCAATGATGTATTAGAGATGGGCACAAACCAACTGGTGCACGTATTCACATAAGAAAGGAGAAAACATTCATTGGTAAAGTCATCCCTTGCCTCCTGCTACGTACATGGCCTATGTCTGTATCTTCTGTGGTAGCTGTGCTTGGTTTCAGAGTCAAGGTCATAGAGGTAAGCGCCCAGGGTCAGTTGCAGCCATACTGCCGGTGGAGAGACAACTTGAAAATGGGCAATCCTGGTTTTCTTATCTGGAGAGTCAGCTGGTTCTCTTAAAGCTTGAGATTAGATGACAGCCAGCAGGTTGTTGGTGTGAGTGGTCAGGAGGCTGGGATCAGCTAAAGTGGGAATATCATCTGTATGGTTTTCTTTTCTGGATTATTTAGTATATGAGCCTCTTAATGATTTCCAAATTCTGGTAAACAAAGGAGCTGGAATTTGTATCATGACACCATTAAAACTCAGTTGATGAGAAATATATGTCTTCTATGGAGCTAAAATTTCCATAAACAAATACTACTAAACCCAGACTAAGTTGCTGTTGTAGAAAAAGAAATTTTAAATTCAATACTGTTTCTGCTAAATACCTGATAATTCAACAGTAGGTTAAACAACCTCTTGAAAATTAAAACTCAGGCCAGCTCAACACTACACGAAGAGAACACATTTGTCCATTCCAGCTAGTCAGGTTTGAAGAAATAGTAATTTATTTGGGGTAAATATAGCCAGAGTGACTCCATTTTACCCAAAGAACTGGTGACTTGCTACACTCTCTGTCTCATCCTTCCCTTATTAATACAAGGAGATGTAAATTCAGCCAGACCCTTGATTACTGTGGCTTGTGTACTATAAACAGACAGGTATGAGAAAAAGACATGTACTGTAAACACACAGGTATGAGAAAAAGACAAACCACTGCAATTTTGATGGGACATCTGCATGGAGGGGTACAAAGCACCCATCAGGGGAGGAGGCCACAGGGGAATAAACGTTGCAGAGGGCACTGCAAAGAGGGCACTGGAACACTCAGGTGTCCTCTGGACCTGGTGCCTCCCGGGATGCAGGGAGAGTGAGGTGAGAGATCAGGTCTTCCATCTGATTTTCCAGCTGGATCACAGAGATGCACCCAAAGGCACTGTTGGGCTTCTAGAGTGCAAATGTCAGGGAGTGTAGCCTTGTGGGCAGGGTCATGGATGCTGTAAGAGGACAATCTTTTAACATTGCTTCTATCTTAATAGACATGAATCTTGCAAATTTTGTCCTAGACTGAATATTCAGTATGATTTTCCCTGTATAAATTATGAAGAGAGTGAGAGACTCTATGTAATGAGTAATGGACTATTTCAAGTAAAGTAATAGATAAGTTATATGACTTATAAATGTCAGTGTTACATTCATCAGTGTCACTGGCCCTTGGTCTTAACTTGCAAAGAACAAATTGGTTTATGCAGAACTGTAGATCACAGGGTAGCACAAAAGTATTCGTCAGACCATCTCCTTCAGTTTAACTGGAGAAGCTTCTGGCTATATTACATATCTGGTAAGATTTTGAGATTCATTTTAGCACTTCTGTGATGTCCTGTTTGGACTGTAGTAGTAATCCTGCAGCATGCTAGGTATTTTCCAAACAGAAATCTATACTCCAGGGACTTCTAGTCATAATACACTGTTTGAAAACATTGCTATTACACATAATTTTGCATTTACCCAGGCTGTTAGCTTCTGTTTGTTCCTTGGGCATGCGTATATGCTCAATGTTTGAGGCAGTTCTATAGAGCAGAAGAAAAATCCTCAGTGCCACTGTTACTGCAGAGGTGTACACCTCTCCAGAATGGATAGATCAGAGGACACCCTCTTGAAGAACTGCTCCTGAAGGAGCAGTTTGGTATATGAATATGGTATATGAAAGAATGGTATATATGAGAATGGTGTATATATACTATTCTGTGACTATGTGAGCACTAACTCACCACCTGATACATAGAGGTCAAAAGGTGCTGAGAGATTGCACAGGAAATAGCGATTTCCAGTATTTACTTGTGAATTCCAAGATAGAAAATAGCCTCTGAGTTTGCAGAAGCTTGACTATAATTCTTACAGACTCTGTGTGTGTTTGTGTGTATGTAAGAGTGTGAGCTAGAGAGGAAGTGCCAGGTACACCCAGAAGGAGGAAAACAATGAAAGGAACCGTTTGAGACTAGGAAAAAAAGAAAAAGGTTACTGAGGAGAAATGCTATGCTCTGCTGCACATTTCAGATATGCCACAGATTCAAAAAGGTCATTGCCAAGAGCTGTTTCTTCTGTTGCAGAGAAACAGTAAATGTGTGAAATATCCCTGAGGGCAAGGTTGATAAGATTTAGTACAAACATGTTTGATCTGTAGGGTTTTTCTCTCTCCTTCCGGATTTGTTTTTTGTTCCGTCCTGTAATAAAGATGTTAGTCACAGCCATTTGCAGGAAAAACTATACTTTTACAATAGAAAATATGAGATTTTAGATATGGGAATAAGACCAAGGGAGGAGAGTTGTTTAAATAAATGGGTCTGTCAGCTGACACGGCAAAAAATAATTTAATGTGTTGAAGATGAGTATTTTTGCTTTCTCAGGGACAAGCAACAGCCAAGTTTTTAACATCTTCAGGCAAAGCTTTATTGCTTAATCTTTCTGTCAAGTGTTAGCAGGAGCAGAGAGGGGTTGATTTTCAACAGGTACATATTATCTTTAAAAGACAGGACATACAGCACAAAACAACAGTGTTACAGCTTGAGCACTACTTCATCTGTAGGTCACTGAACATTTGTTAGTTAGTCTGATCAGTTTACACAGTAGGGGACACAATATTTCTGTGCTTCTGAGCACCAAATCTGCATCCCAAACATTAAAACCTGCACTTGTAAGGGAAAGTATCACCAGTCTTTCTAGATGAATGAGAAAATAGGTATTGTGATGCACTCCATCATATCCCTGTACCAACCAACAGATCTTTGTACCTCATTACAGTCTAGCTCCCAGTATATATGTTTCCATCCAGATTTTTTTTATCAGTGGATGGGTTATACTCATCCAAAGACCTGAGATTGCCAGATGGCCCTCTTTTTTTTTTTTTTCCCAGGGATTCTTTTCCATGTAACTAGTTATGGCTACCTAGAGAAAATAACTGACCTCACCTGAGGTCACAGTGCTTCATTTGCCCCCATAGTTTCAGGAAATAAAGTAGAAGTGGTTGGTTTGGGCTGGGGTTTTTTTGCTTATATCCATTGAAGGGATAACTTAATGCACCATGCTATACCTCAAAGTCTTTAGAGGAAGTCAAATGATTAATAGACAGGAAGGTGACACTGTCTCTCTAAATCCTATTTTCCTATCACTGGGTTAATCTCTCTTGACCAAATGTCTAATTGCTTCTACACAGTTTCTGACCATCTACTATGTGGTTCTCAAAGCTACTTCAGAAGCTGAGTAGCAGGCTTGTCCAGATTACACTTTGGGGTGCCACTCTTTCCCCTCTTCATATGTCCAAACTAGCAGAGAATTTCTTTCCTCCTGGTTTATACCATTAATGTATCATCTTTCTATTTCATAACCGCATCTTAGTAGATGTGGCTGATATTTGCTTCAGATACTGAGTTACATAAGACAAACTTCTTTATCATCACTGTTTTAGAAAACAGTAGTTTCACTTTATTATAGCAGCAGTAAAAGACCACCAGATTGGCATGCTTGCAGAGCTTCTGACCAGTGAATGCTGGGGATATGGCTAAAGCTCCTGGGAGTCACATAGTTAAACCCAAATTCAAGTAAGAGTCCTTATGGTTATGAAGGGAACTTTCAGTTCTTATCATCTGAGTCACCATCTAGAGAGTGAATATTTGGATATTTAAACTACAGCTAGGTTAAGACCAAAGGGAAATTGTATGTAGGAGTCTGGTTCTTAATGGCATCATTGTCTCTAGATCACTACATGCCACATTTAACAACTCAGGCAAGTATTTTAACAATTCTCACCCATTAGATTATGTTCAAACATATGTTCAAAGACAAATGTAATTCTGCTGTGATGGTTTTGAACACTGAATCCCTTTAGCACTCAAACACATTAATAGCATTTTGTTTTTTTCAGTTAACACCTGTGTATAAGAAGCATGCTATCATACCTAGCAGAAGCTGTTCTATTAATGTATATTTAATGAAAATTTACTGCTGAGTATTCAGTGAAAATAATGCAGTAGTGATTGAGGCTTTGAATTTTAGTTCATATTATTTCTGGTAAGTCCTTCAAATAAGTCTATACTATCAGGTAAGGCCTTGCTTTTGAGAGAAGATATGTAGAAACCTTTGATGATGGTACAAACCTGCTGGGTATAATCACATGTTAGAAAATTTATTTCTAGAGGACTTTTAAAATTACAACATATTTTTTACAACAATATATCAGGCAGTGCCTCGTTTTAAAAATGTCTAGTCTTAAAAATTTAAAAAGAAAGGCTTTTGTGTAATTTTTTTTTTTTTGGCAACTTATAGATGAGGTTAAGAACTTTGTTCTAGAAGCCACATTTAGAATTGTAGTTCTTTACAATCTGCAATATACACTACCTAGAGCAGAACTTCTCTTTCTAAAATATTTGCATCCGAAAAGTTAGACTTTGATTAAAGGTATTAAACAAAAATATTCATGTTTCACTAAAAAATGGCATTACAAATTGTAATAGAGAAGGCACATGTGAATAGACATGCAGAGACAGCAAAACATCTTCCTGTGACCTGCAACTCCTCCCCACTTGACAAAAATCAGGCCCAATAGAGGTGAAAAAGGAGAAAAACTGAAGTGAACTTACAAAAGAGTGTCTTGTCTGTGCAGAATACCATGTGGAGCCAGGCTGCTGCACAGTGTCATGGGACATGTGCCCAAGTGCCCAAGCCTGCTCTCGGCAGAATACAACGAGATGGGAGGGGATGAGAGGTGGAGAGAAGAAAAGAAGGGGAGAATAAGTCTGCACTGATGGTCCCCAGGCAGAGGCACGGATAACAGCAGGCATTTCTAGCGAGTTACAGCAAGCTCAATATGGGGATTTTTATGTCACTCATGTAAAGGATGTCCCAGTACTAATAAAGGTGCTGCCCACAGAGCAAATAGTAATGCAGAGGCAAGGGAGTAGACACATTTACATACATATTGCTGATCTGCATTAGTAGCCAATGATCTTGCACCTTGATTTTCAGTGCAAAAATGTTGTAGAAGAGGCTTATTATTCTAGGGGAAAGCTGGAATTAAATAATGGTTTACAAGATTTGTTTTGGCACATTTTATTACCCTGATCTGCCTTGACCTTAGTATTAGAGAACACAACCTTATATGAGGTGGTTTATGATCTCTTTATTTTGAAAGAGCTATTAAGCTCACATAATTATTTTTTTAAGCAAGCAAAAGTAAAACATAGGTAGTAGATATCCACAGCTGAAAACAGTCACTTTTTATTTCAATAAAACTTTTTACTGTGTGCTTAATTAACTTAAGCATTTGCAATTCCTTTATGGTCCTCTGAGAGTCTGATTGATTGTGACGTGGCCCCTGGATCAATAGCACTGTAGCATACCAAGCCGTTGCCAGTGCAAGTTGTGTGATTGCTTTATGGGAAGCAATCTGTCACTTTTTCCTGTCTTGCAGATATGCTAATTCAGCTGTTCTTCTGTATGCAAAGCCTTTCCTCCATGAGTGATATCTGTGTACCTGTAAAATGCTTTCATTAGCATTTTTTTTCTGGACACCTGAGTTCTTAATAAATGAAACAAAACTACAAGTAATTAATTTTTTAATAGTCTCTAGCAGATAGAAGAATTTCTTCAGATTCACAATATAGTATTGCATCTTTGCCTGTGCTTCAGCTGCAGAATATTTATTTTGATTACTGCTGATCAGGTTCTTAACCATTGCTTGAAGAAGCAGAGTCTTACAAAACAGTTCCTTATGGTTTTTTTCTTGATGTAAGAGGGTTTTTGTCTTGATGCCTCATTATGTACAGCACTTTTAAAAGTTTCAGTTAAGAATAGTATTTTGCACTTGGAACAAGGAAAGAAAGGGCTGCAATTTTCCTTATTGCCTGTGAGAATTTGTTAGTCCTTTGGAAGCTTCATGAGGCATTGTTGGATCAGCAACTGAGCAGAGAAAAAGTCTGCAGTCACCTTCCTAGCAAAGTTACTTATACATCATGTTCTAGTTCTATTTTTCTTAAGGCTGTAGCTTTCATATCCAGCTGGACTGCCTCATAATCAAACAAAGAAGGAGCAAAACTATGCAAAAAATGCTGAGGCATGATCTGTATTGTCTAGGGTGGAACGTACCTCCTGGCTAATCCTAGAGAGAACATGATGCTTTATTAAAGTTCAACATCATAGCCATGTCAGAAAAAATGTTTACTGTGGACCAGTTTTTCAACTGTACATCACTGTATACACCAGGAATAGGGTAGATGCACTGCAACACTGCCTGTGCTATCAATTTTGTCTCAGTTTTTATCTACAATATAATACATGTTTTTTATGGCACTGGCATTTTGAAAGTATTTCTCTTTCCAGCCAATCTGAAACGAAAGTTTGAAACACATTTTAATGAAATTTTTTATAAAATAATGGCTACAGTAATCTATAATTTTCTACCCATTCTTTTACTGTGGTAAAACAAACAAACAAAAATACTAGTTTCAGATTCTAGTGGACTAAAACTGCTCTTCTGCAACAATGACTTTTCTATCATAAGTATGTGTATTCAAGACAAAAATCTTTATTTGGCTTATTCAGAAGTATCACAGAAGCAAGTTATTATCCTTTTTCTTGCAGGCTATAGAGTCAGAGAAACGCTGATGGTTTTCTAAGGGCTAACAAGTCTTTAAACCAGGTATTAAAACAGCCCAAAGAGCACTGCAACATAAAATTTCTTTATAAAAGAAATACTGTCAGTATAAATCAAATTCTAAGTTTAAAAACAGAGGAATAACGGCATTTTTAGGGTGCCCACGTACAACATTAAAATTAACATATTGAAATATATTTGGTTACACCAGCAATAGATTTAAATCATGCCTGTAGCAGCAGCAGCAGCAGATGCTTTCAGCAAGAGGATGAACAAATACTCTCATGTGATGTTTAAATAGTGGATACACAATCAAGCTAATTCCTAGGAGTATATCAAACAGTTTGAGCACCTGCAGAAATATGTATAAGACTCAATTCAATTATAGTTTCCTTTAAAATCTTGTTGTGGTCCTGTATTGCTAGCTGTATTTAATAGTCATGCAAAATAAATTGAAAATTAGATTATTCAGAAAAAATATGTTCCAATAATTGCTTCCAAAATGCGCCATACAAAATGAATGCATGCAAAACCAGTAATTTATTGTGTTTGAATTTAATGAGACTTATAAGAGCACCAGTATCTTATATAATATAATAACTGTATCATTAGTTGTTATTGTTTAAACAGAATAAAAAGGTAGTGCTTAAAGTTAGAATATAAACCTTGATAATAATTAAATCTTAGATGGGTGGATTTATTTCTTTAAACATCCTAAAACCTCAAAGAGTACAGTAACATTTCAGCATCCAAATCAATGTAGGCAAAGCTAATTTTAGGACCTTGGAGTCTGATCATGAAATGATTGTTTAGAGCTAACTTATAACTGAATTCTTCCTGCATGCTTTTTTTTTTTTTTAACTTTAGTGAAAATTTCACTGAGAGTACTGTTTCTATTATGACCGTATCTCTCCTTCTCCTTCTCATATGGGGAACAAATGCAGCATCTTCCCTGCTTTGGGTGATGATAGATTTAAGAAGATTGTTGCTGCCAAGGATAGTTGTGGAATACAAAGCAAATAACCTAATGAGTAAGATTGCTTTTTTGGAACAAGTGATATAATGGAACATGAACTGTGAAGGTATGTATTAAAGCCAAAACCATTTAAATTTCCTGCATCCTACATCTCATCAGCCCAGTTGAAAATATGTATCAGATGTCTGTGACTGCACTTAATGTTTTAAATCACTCAGGACTTAGTAGCAGCACAAGAAAGTTATAAAAAAACTTAATTTCCTTGACATTATGCAGACTGAGCACAGTTTCGCCTGGGGGTATACAAGTCCTCTTGAGGTCAGACAAAATTCTGTAGTCTCACTACAGATCAAGACTCCAGATCAAGACTGAATGTTAAAGTGTCTAGTGTTAAATTATGTCATTTTTTTGCTATGGAGCAAAAGGAAAAAAGGAACACTTCCCATGCAGCACCTATCCAAAACAGGTTTGAAGAGTCTCTGTAATACAAAGACAAAAAGAAATTCAAATTTCTGACCATATGAAAATGTCCGTAACCCAAATATACTTCTCTGAAGGGTAAGGAGTAACCACGGTTCCCTCTGAGTCTAGCTTTAACATGCTACTGCTTCCCACAGCTCTGGCAGTGGTTGAGAGGAGGTGTAGCACTTCTCTCCCCAAAGTTAGATGTCAATGCCCGTCATCTAGCAGGTAATTGAAAGATGAGGGCTTTCAGTTCTTTCTGCTCAATGCCCTGGCCTTCATGAGTCTCACAACAGTTCTGTCTGCTTGTAATGAGAGGGAGGCAGGCAGATAAGAGAAAGACATGTGCGTGGGTTGGATCGGTTCATTTTACACCATAAACTCTGCAGGTTTTAGCTTTCACAATATGAATCTGCATGGATGGGTGAAGAGAACTTTAAGGTGAATTCCATTCCTAATAGCTAATACTCTAGAGCTCCCAAAGCTCATTTGAAGAGCTAAGTGTTTCTTCCCTACAGTTCATTATAGTGCCTGAGCACGATGCAGAAACAATTTCTTGCTCGTTATAGGAGGAGATGTTATTGACATTACTTTTATTTAACCTTCAGTAGTACCTTAATTGTGCTTTTCAGTTTCAAAGAGAGACCACAAGAGAGGTCTCTCTGAAGGAACAGTCATTAGAATTTTTTTGGCAGACCTCTAATTTGGCAAATCAATGACCAGCATGTACTTTAAGATGCGTGGTTTTAGGTTTTCAGGACTGAAAATGTGGACTTGTGATTAATGGCTGTCTCACAGTGGCTATATCTAAAATTAGGGTAAATAAGGTCCTGGGAAAAAGTTAAATACTTTGTGACAGGATCTAAATTCAGCCAAAGCCTTGAGAGGAATCTGTCTGCTATTTTTCTTAAGGAGATGAAAGAAACATAAGCTTTCTAAGCACAGCAAATTTCTGATCTATTGGCAAATCAAAATAAAATGCTTTGGGAACACATACATCTTTCTTAGCCAGTGGGACATTGTCTCAGTCTAGTAGCTTCCAGTGGCATTTGGGGTTACAGGAAATGTCATCCCCACAGGGTCTTGGGAAACCTGACCATGAGTGTGCTCCATATTGTCGATTCCTTTCCATGCCCCTTTTGCTTCTTCTCACCCAACAGCCTTGATCGTCACATATACACACTCTGGAACATACACTAAGGAGTCTTTCCCATGGTTAATTCATCCACCCATGGAGGAATTGTGATGTGTATAAACACAATAATAGTGATTGCTTCTTCTGAAGAGAAGATTCCCAATATTGACCCTTGATCATGATTCATGTGATTGGCTATCTGGATACAGACGTACATCAAACTCACAGTATCTTTAGATTTCATTTAATTCAGTAAATGTCCTAGCTCAGTAATGATCTCACTGAGTTAAATTAAGTCAACAGTTTAATTTTATTTGTTCCTTACAAGCTCGCTCTTTATGTGTTGACTTGCTTTTCAGAATGTTTAATGAATATTTCACACTGATTGCATATATAGAAGGTATGCTAAAGAAAATTTCTTTTTTAATTAAGTGATGATTATTGTTTCACAAGTTTTGAAGGCAATAAATAGTATCAGGCATGCACAGCTGATGACAGATAGTTTAAATCCTTGCTTGTTGCCTAAATTTATGAGCTCACTGTGGGGAGGAGGAACTTTAAAGCCAGTATTATACAGCAGCCTCAAAATAAAATAATCTTTCAAATTTGAAAGTTTCAAAGGAGATAACCTTCAAGACTTGCAAAGAGTCAGTTAACTACTGTTAGTATTTCTAATACGTGTGTAGGTAATTTTAGTTTCTCCATGAATAACAAAGCTTTGGCCTGATCTGAGGATGTCACTTTCTGTTCCAATTTTTTTAATTCCCATAGAAAGCTGTACAAGCAATGTTTTTTATGCTCCTAATAAATTTTCCAACATAAAAGCCTGTGGAAAATCAACTTGTTTCAATTCATTCATGTATAATAATTGCTTTTAGCTTGAACTGATTCTAGTAGTCTCTGGCAAAGAACACATGGTGGAGATTTTACTCAGGGTTATATACAATACTGAAGCCTGGAGTCTGGACTAGGTGTCTGAAGCAAAATTTGAATGATGGTCAGAATCATTTTAAAAATATACTTGATTAGCTCTAATCTGAGCTTCTTACTTGAGATAGCAAGTCAAAGTGAGAAAAGAAATTAAGTCATTTAATCAAAAACCTCATTTGAGCTAGCTCAAAATAAAGTTTTTTCTTTTGCTATCACTAAGTACTCCAAGTAATTCTAATTAACATTTGGAAATAAACATAATAGCAACTTATAAATGAATCATAAAGCCTGATCTTTTATGTTTGTTCTGATAAAGTTGTCAGAATTAGTTGCATGAGTGCTAATAAATTGTGCCTCCTTACATATGGTTTAAAAAAAAACTGTTTCTAGGAATGGAAGTGAATCAGATTTTATTTTTTTTTCAGAAGGAAAATTTTAGGCCTTCAGATTTTCAAATTTTGAGAAAACACTGTTCTATTTATGGCTTCACATCTGAGCACAAGGAAGCTACTCATCAAAGATAGACCTATTTGCTTTCTTCTTAAACTAGATCTTTGTTAAGGAGGCAAGAGGAAGACATGTTTTAAAAAGGCATCTGTTTCTCATTAAAAGCTACACAAAACCTTTGTAAAAGTTTTCCAAAAATAGAAAATCAAAGAAAGGGAGAGAAAGGAGGCTGGAACAAAGTTAACTTCCCTTTCTGAAGGGTTCATAATTTTTGGAAGTAGTCATTTAAAGAAAAATGGGAGAAAGGATGAATAAAAAGTCAAGTTATATTTATCTACTCTAAAGTATTATTTCTAGTCAGAATGAGATAATTAAAGATAGAAAGTCTTAATATTAGTCCTGAGATTCCTAACTGCTGAGAACTTTATAAGAATGGGTTTTCACCTGAAGAAATAAAAATTGTTTAATCTGACATCTTTCTAAAATTAAAAAAAAAATAATTTTTATTACCATTTGGGCATAGGAAAATGGTTTGGATTCCATCTTACTTCATGCAGTTTTCTAAAAGGAGAGGTCTTATACAGTTTTTTAAGAAGTCCTAGACAGTCTAACTTTAAAAAAAAAAAAAGTATTATCAATAATAGAAAAGGTCAGTTTTACAGAAAAGGTCAGTTTTACAGCAGGTATTGTACCCTGGGCTTAACCAGAAGAATTGTCCTTTGCATCTATAGACAGTTGAAAAATTCTCCGATCTCTGATATTTGGCAGCAGATCTAAAGTTGTGTCTAATCCTCTTTGTTCTCTTCAGTCACACATAAGAGTAAAGGCTGAGAATGTTACTTTCCACAAGTACAATACACGTCTGCACATATTCAGAGCTTTTGGGGTACAGCTTTACTCTCTTTTTCAGAGAGAAAGTAGCTTCAGATCTAAAAGTTACCATGGAACAGTATTAATTGCCCACATAAAAAGAACAAAGTCCTTAAAACTAAGTTTTAATGGATCTTTCTATATGGATTGTGATTTAGTAAAGCGATGGAGAAATTATGGTGAAAACAAAACATCCTTCTTTGTTGAAAGAGGTTTTAGTCCTGTTGCACCTGATTTGGAAATGTCAAAAATTAAGAAATGTGGGATTCACCTCGTGATTGTATGTGACCACTGAACTGACTTTGTATTAAAAGATAAACTTTGCTTTTCTTGTACTAATAATTCATGATCACAGCTTTCTCCTTCAGATGTCCCTGAACTGGCATTATGTCCCCGGCAGTAAAATATAACATTTTATTTTTCACATTTCTTAGAAGCATTGTTTGACTTTCATTCTATGCCTTAATTAGTGACTTTTGCAAAATTGACTATTAAATTCTTAAAAACTAGTCAGAGGTTACATGTTAATTTTGTGGAACTATGTGTGGTTACTAGGCTGAATAAGTCTGGGAAAAAAATTATCTTGCATCAAAGGTAGAGGACTTTGTTGTCTCAAAAGTAATTTGATTTGCATTCCTGTAATAATGAGCTCTCACCTAAGCTCTTGAGGAAAAATTGCCTGTGCACTCTTGGATGAGATTTCAGCGAGACCTGATTTCACTCCCATGTCTTCACATAGAAAGAACTCTTCACATAGAAAGAAGTCTTCCCATAGTCTATGAAAATGGTAGATGCAAAAATTAACTACCATAAATGCTGGCAAAAAGTTGACATGAAGCTCACAGGAAACAAGCTATAGAAGTTCTTGAAAAATCGAGACAGTGTCTCAGACCAAATCCATGGACTTCATGTAAAGTGCTTATTTAGCCTCACTAGTGTCATGCCTCTTTTCGGGGACTCTGAATTAAGATGTTCTTTTTCAGGGGGGAGGGCATCACAGGCCTTTTTAGTTGATCAAAATTGAGACTAGTCTGACATACACCAGTTTGAATCCTAACATAGGGGCACTAAAAAGAGATACCGTTCTATTCTTTATCTTTTTTTTTTTATTTTTTCCCACCAACATTAAGGACTATGGACTCTTATGTCATGGACTATGGTTTCAATGCTCTACCAGACTGGACTTCAAAATTTTAGTCTACAAATTGCACACTTGTAAAAGCATGAGTGCGTCAATTATTAGGAAATATGGACTAAATTAGGTGTTTATGTGTATATTTTGAATTGTGAAAGGGCAGTTAGAAACTGAGGTTTATTAACTGTGTACTGAATAGAAACTTAAATAAAATGCAAGGCTATCACCTCATCTGGAGAAATTTAGACGTCTGTCTGAAAATCACATTATTCAGTTCATTAAGACAAGTGAGGGCATGATGTTATTAGAAATGTTATCCACCGAAAAGGTTATGAAACACTTGTAGTCATTAAAAGGTTATGTGGCATTTTCTGCTGTAGCAATACAGAAATCAGTTATTAAAACCAAAATAATTCCAAATATTTTTCCCCCTAAGCATTTCGCAAATATCCTTACCTCTTAGTACCCATGCTGACTGACTCCTAACTTTAAGGATTAGGCAGCAATCACACGTTGCACAGTTCTGAGCATATTGCTGGTACCTAGCATATGGTAAAGAATGTAAATAAGTGACCATCATCAACAACCAAAAGGCCATTTTGATCGCCTGATTGTTTACCAAAATCCTGTTTGGAGAGCAATATCCCACTTGTCTACTTTTCTCCCCTCTTCTCTATGCTGAAGAAGTGATTTTTAAATTTAACTTCATAGAAAATGAACACACATCGTTTATTTTAGGGCAAAGTGTGCTTTAGAATCCTTTCAGTGCAGAAGATGACTTAACAATGAAAAGTTATTTAAATTAGCTACTGTCCTCACTTCCATTTATAACACCTGCAGTATTCAAAATTGGAATGTTGCCTTCTAAGTGATGTATTTTCATAAAATGTAGTGATCCCTGCAGTCATTGTAAGAACACACACTCAGAAACCAACGTAAGGAATGACAGGGCCTCAGTAATACCCACTCCCACATTGCATTAATTTCAATAGGAAAAGGTCTTTATATAAAAAGATAAGGGTACTGATACTTATGCCCCTAAAAATAAATATATGCCAACACACTCTAATAAAGACGGTCTTCTGGGGACAGTTGTTGCACTTGAATTTACCAGCTGGCCCTCTTCCCACTATGGAACAACATTTGTGTGCCATTGTTGCCAAGAGGGCCAATGGGATCCTGGGCTGCATCGGAAAGAGTGTGGCCAGTAGGTCGAGGGAGGTCATTCTCCCTCTCTACTCTGCACTGGTGAGTCCACAACTGGAACACTGTGTCCAGTTCTGGGCCCCCCCAGTTCAAGAGGGACAGGGAACTACTGGAAAGAGTCCAGCATAGGGCAACGAAGATGATTAAGGGGTTGGAGCACCTCTCTTACAAGGAAAGGCTCAAGGAGCTGGGACTCTTTAGCCTGGACAAGCAAAGGCTGAGGGGAGACCTATTTATATTTATAAGTATCTAAAGGGTGAGTTAAAGGATGTTGGAACTGGACTCTTTTCAGTGGTTTCCAGTGATAGGACAAGGAGCAATGGGCTCAAGCTGTAACATAGGAAATTCCATTCAAATATGAGGAAAAACTTCTTTATGGTGAGGGTGACAGAGCCCTGGAACAGGCTGCCCAGGGAGGTCGTGGAGTCCCCTTCTCTGGAGATCTTCAAGACCCGCCTGGATGCAGTCCTGAGTGATGTGCTCTGGGCAATCCTGCTTTAGCAGGGGAGTTGGACTAAATGAACTCTAGAGGTCCCTTCTAACTATGACAATTCCATGATTCCATGATTTAGACCCAACAGGTGAAACTCTTGAGTCCTAGATCCAACAGTAAAAGAAAATCCCATCATAAAAGACTTCTAGCAATGATAAGCACCTTTACAACCTTGTTTTTAGTGAATTGTCCTAAATATGATGACTGTTTGAGAAGGAAGGCCATACTTGTGCATGATAAATGTAAGGGCAAATTATTATACACTCATGAATAAATACATCTTTAAGGCACATAAGTGCACACAAATTGTGTGTCCTGAAATAAGCTTCTTTATAGGGCCAATCTCTTCAAGTAAACTAGAGGTAATATTGTTATTGTGATGATCATCATTATTACTGTAGTAGAAATAAGAGTCAATCTTATTGCATCTTAAGAGCAAAGAACAAGATAGCCATGAGACAAAACCGATAATTGAGGCTTATTGTGCTGTAAGACACAGACTATTGCCATCAGACAAGACAGTTAGAGAACATTTTGGGGCAGCAGAGCTGATATTAGTGACTTTGAAAAAAATACCATTTTTTCTAAATTATGATCCTATGACTTAAGATCATTACTACTTCTGTGGGTAGCACTGTAGAATTTAATGCTTGTTTTCAGTGAATGTTTTAGCAAAGTCATGCAGAGTACTGGGAATATCTCTGGACTTGATGATTCTACTTGATTTACTGAGGGATCATTTGAGTCATTGCCACTTCACTCAGCCACAGGGGAGTCCAAGATAGACAAGAAAGGAAGATGACATAATATATGCATAGGCCTGCTTGATCAATCATTAAAAACTAAAGCAACATGCCTTCAGTAGAAGAACAGCCTGCTTGGGTTCAGATTCATGATTCTGAATCCGATGCATCTGTGAGGACTTCTTCCACAATACAGGCCAGGAAACCACCCAGTAAACGAGGACAATTATTTTAATATATCACTGGATCAGTAAAATAGAAGATACATTTTATGTATTTTCAACTGGCTTAGTAGCAACTGTGATCAGAACTGTGTCAGCAACTGTGCCTAAAAGATAACCCACATGGAAAACTGTGCAATGTAAAGTTTTATTTCAGTCTGAAACTCATCTCTAATTAAACAATATTTTAATGCTTGCATAAGTGTTACAATGAATATAAAATTTGCTATTTTTAATATTATTACTGTTAGATTTTAACAATAAAAACAATTTTAAAATATAGAGTGTATAACCTATATGTCAGTTTGTGTGTGCACAAAAAAAAGTGTATGAAAGTGCAACTTTTTACAAAAATTAAGCAATCTACTAAGAAAAAAAAAAAATAACAGCTTTATTATTCAGTATGTTCAGGAACAATTTTCCCTGCAGAAATGCAAGCACCATTACAAAGTGTCCTTCAGTATAAACTTATTCCAGTAAGGCCCCACTAATTAAGCAAGGGTGTCAGTAGCGATGCTTTAGTGGTTTGATATGAAACTGAAGACAGGGAACTAGGAAATTAAATAGACTGACTTACAAAATACATGCAACGTTACCCATTTTATATGAACAAGAAGAAAAGATGCTAATACAGATTCAAGATGATTACACAGCAAAAAAAAAATTGGGTATGCAAGTAGTAGTTTCCATGGAAATGTCAAACACTGTGTTTATACAAAAATATAGACATGTTAAATTCGGGGGAAAGGCTGCAGTTAAATAAATGCATGCTATGCCTTTTAATGAGCATTGTAAAATATATATGTGTATAAAATTTCTAAATCAGTTCCACAAATATTATTTTTTATATGTGGTAACATATAACATTGATTCTTTACCCTTTTATTAATATAGGCTTTGCAATAACATTTTACCTGTTATTGAAAGAAAAAACTTTTACATATTGATGTTAGGTTTTGGATTCCATGTGCCCCCATATGTTACAAATCACTGATTGTTAAGTATGCAGATTCCTGTCCAGCCAGAGTATTGACTGGCAAACATAGAATAAAGTGGACAAATTAGTTTGATAACAAATGGTCACTTCAGAATTTTCAGAAAACCGCAGAAGGAAGAAGCAAGCTGAAGTCAGAGACTTCCACTTTCTCTGCTCCTATCTCTCCCCTCTCAAACATTTCTATCTTCCCATAGCTTTAAATACTGACTGTACATTATTGCAATCTGTTGGTTTTCAATGTACAGCTCATGAAACAGCCCCACAACACCCCCCAAATTCAGAACTCTTTGTGTCCTCATTTCATGCTGTGACAGAAAGCAAGGCTGAAGGAAATCTCAGAAGAACATTCTCAAAAGAGAGATTTTGCTTATGCTTTTACTGCTCAAATTGTGCCTACTCTTTGTGATGACCCAAAAACTGTACTGTTCAATAAACACAGAAAGTACAAAGAAATCTTTCTCTTCTTCTCTCCCATGTGCCTTTATGCACATTACAGTAGGAGGCTCATAAAAGTGAAGCATCTGGGATGTGGGCCTTTATTTAACTGAGAAATAATAATTTAAAACAAGTGTAATGCACATAATGTGTTGACTTGCATACAGAATAATCTAAGATCTTCAAACTCATGCTTTCAATAAAACAGTATTTTGAGAACACTTATTTTAAACTAATGTGTTCAGACAACGTATGGCTTCTCTATTATCTATTCATGAATCTGCTTCTCCTTCACACACTTGAAATAAATGTTGAATTGACTTGACAACTAATTATAGAACAGTGCTCAGCAAGCCTCAGCAAGGTAACTTAACTCCAGTGTCCTGGGTGACTTATGTAATTCTAGAGGCGCTTGGATTTCTTGGAAATAAGGAGATACGTGAGACGGGTTCCTCATCCTCCATTTGTAGTACAGTAGTTCAGCAGCCAAATATAAGCAGTGCTCTTTCTGGGTCAGTGCTCCACATGAGGGAAATAGAAGTGGGGTTTATTAACTGAAATTTACTTTCATCCGAACAGACTTTTCAATCATGAAAAGACACCATAAAAATATCCTTCGCTTGTTCATGCTAAAAGTGGATGCCTAAGTGGATCCCTAAAAGTCATCAACTAAATGTAGCTGAAATCCTACTAAAAATATGTCCTTACATATATTTTACCATAAGCTGCATAGTCACTCTTCCTATTGTAAATTATGTAAGGAAAAAGTAACTTTGGTTAATGAATTTGCATTAAGCTAAATGTATATCAAAAATCATGATAATATGTGTATCTAGGTTTCAGGGATAAATTCTCAGAAGCTAAAAAAATACCAGCATCACTTTCTGGGCATCTATTTGCCCAAGACTTTTCAGCTCATTAGAGATTTCAGTCCCCATAGCTAAAACATTTGTCAAGTTGAAAGGAAAAAAAAAAAAAAAAAGCCTTGATCTTTTACAGTAAGGTGGTGGACAAGGTCTTCCTTCTGATAAACTGTGGCAGCCAGTGAGAGTTACTTCCTCTAGCCTGGCCATCTGATGGCTCTGGGCTAAGTACAGGCATCGCTGCTGGTGATGTTTAGAATCATTTCTGTTGGAAAAAAGACCTTTAAGCTCATCAAATCCAACCCTTTAACAAAAGGAAGGGATAATCAAGCCCCCGTATGCAATTTACTACATTGCTTAACAATGGTTAACATTGCTTTCTCAGAGATTAGTAAAATGGTTCCTCTCTCTGATATTAAGGGTTAGTATTAAATTCAGCTTATTCCTCACACCTTGTGTGTTACATCTCCTTCTAACAGTCAGTCAATATATTTTTTTCTGTTCTTTCACTGAAAATGCTACAGTTTGGGGTTTTTTTTAATTATGTTTTCCCCATAATTCATAACATTTTGAATTTAATACACGCCTGGTGTACATTTCAAGGAGTATTTGCTTGCCTGCAGCCCATCACCACCTTTCCCATAAAGATTTAATCACTTTAATGTAACGTACATAAAACTGGGGGAGGGGGCAACAACAGAAGCAATTCCTGAGAACACCAGCCCATAAAAAAGGTCTTAAACAAAACTCCCAGTAGCCATCACAGGAACATATCTTGTCAACGTATTTCAGGGATGTTATTTTTCAGCCAAAAAAGCCAAGGTTTTATTGAGGTAAAAGACTGTGTTTTACAGGGGGGTTGTGGATTCTTTCAATCTATTTTCCTTTCTTGGGAGTTGCCTCAGAATAAATGATAGTGGTTCCTGGTCTTTCTGGGCTTCTGATATGGTCTAGATTATTTCTTGGCCACAGCAACACTTTTTGTTTGTTGTTTTTTTTTAACCAGAGACAGAAAGATCTATGTCCTGGAGACAGGCTGAACTATTTTAGGATTAAAGGGACCAATGTTTGCCCTGGCTGTGCTTTCTATATATTTTCTGTAGTATTCCTTGGTAGGTGTTAAAAGATCATTTGGCTTTTTTTTAATTAATGCAGAGAATGACTCAAAGAGGGGAGAGTGAGTGAATGAGCACTGACGTAAACTTAATCTCTATGATGCTTTGAGCCATAGCAATTCCTCCATATACTTATGATTAGGATTTTAAGTAGGTGGAAATGAGTGTCACAACTGTTCACTTTGTGACCTTTTTATTTTTTTAATTCAAATCCGCCATCGATGAATTTACGTTTCTTTATTATGAAAAGGACTTTCAGTCTCAGTGGATTTCGGCATTAGGTGACATTCAAGAGGAACGGCCTTCAGCTTAAATAAATCTTGGATGACTTTCCTGTTTGGGTCTGAACTAATGCTATAGTGTGAGCTAGTTAAATATATGGAGAATATATTATTTGATCGATATTGTACAGAAATAGGCCTATTCTCAGTTGAGGAACATTTTGGCCAATAAATCATAGTCCTTACTCAGGGCAAGTCTTTAAATTATATAATAAATACTGTGGATGCTTTAATGCCCAAAATAAGAAGTGAAAGGACATCCTTTTTCAGAAAAGGCCTCATATAATATTATAATACCCAGCAGGTGCTGCTTTTCAAGATTTATGCCCAGTGTTATGTTGTAAAAACGCAGAATAAAAATCAGTCCTTACATGAGAGAATTACCCCGTTTGTCTCAGAAGGTCCGAACTGACCTCGTAGTCACCACAGTTCTGTTTTAATGGCGTGCAGGTGTCTAAAAGGAGTTTACACCACAAAGCTGCCCCCTCCAGACAGCACTCCTGGTACATCCACAGTGTGGTGACAGATAAACAGAGAACAAACAACACCCCCACTGAATGCGTTAAGCAACAATGGCATAAGATTAATGTAGGACAATAATTATAACAACCAGGAAAACAAGTTATTAAAGTAACAATCTGTTTGCTTAATGCATTTCAGCTTGTCATTCTTTCACAATGAAATTAGAAAGAAAGACAAAGCAACAAATGCTTCACCTCAAAAAATATGCTTCTGGAAAGTACAGAATGAGAACAGGGGTTTTTAGCTTGAGTGTTTTGATTTTTTTTCCACAAATTTATTGCATATTTTGCAGGCAGACATTTTATTGTGACAGAATGTGAAGGGATTACTTCGTACAATGTATATTTACCTTGCCTTTTACATTCAAGACTTCACTCAGCCTGCAACTGCCACGGAGGTATTATCTAGCCACTAACACATCCTGTTGGTGTGATTCAATAGTAAATTTAGATTTCACCTGAACTTAAATATACAGTGGGTCTGAGCGGGAGTCATGACAGCACTAAATTAACCTGGTTAAAATATGATCCTTATTCAAAGGAAATTATTTCATTGTGTATTTTACCCTAGTATTATCCTTTCTCTCCTGCGCTATTATGAGACAGTGAAACTTGTAATTTCTTAGAACAATACATATAAAACAGCTTTATTCTAAGAACCTATTATAAGTTCCAAAGTTTCTTCAAAATTTAAAGTGTTTTTTTAGATGAAGATGCTACTCTATATATAATGTGACAATATAATCAATCAAACAAACAAAAAAAAAAACCCGCACAATACATGTCATCAATAAGAGTACTGAAAATTATTTAAAAATTAAACTTTTAAAAAAAGTGAATTGGTGTTCTATTTTGTACAAGTGGCTAGGTGCAGAACATAGAATGCACCATTACCTTTTTCCTTCTTAATTGGTTTCCTTAGCTATAGCGTGTATGCCCTCACATAATCTGAAATAAGCAAACTACAGAGTGGGAAACATACTCTAAGAGCCTGGCTTTTAGCTTTCACTCACAGAAGCAAAATGTCTCCATTTGTTTCCACCTATTGATCCGCTCCTATTGTGGTGAAACACTTCTTGAAGAAGTCACTGCAGCCGGGGATTAAACGAAATGATCAACCTCTTCGGAAGTCACTGTCAAGATCCTCAAAGGGAAGGTGGAATCAGAAACTTCAAACTTTTTTGCTTATTATTTGAGTCATGCATTCTTATCTAACCCTCAAACTGCTGTTCACAGAGAAATTCAAGCTGGAGAAACAGAGAAGATCTTTAAAGGTGAGCATGGTGAACCACTGAAAATTTTACTGGGGTGTTTAACAGACTCTCTGTCACTGACTGCTTCAAAGTAAGGATGAGATGGTGATTCACTTATTGCACAAAAAACAACAGCAAAACAAACCAAACCCTGAATAATGTATCTTTTAAAAGTTATTCCCAGTATTGATGCATTTCTCCTGAACATCCTAGCCTCAGCCTGTCTGGGAGATGATCGCAGTAAGGTGATTGGTGGCCAGCCAGTCCTGTCAGTCCTCTTCTGTTATGGTAGAGGCTGTACCTCAATGCACCTCACAAACCTTCACAGCAGTTTTATCCTGCACCCAGTATTGCTACCTCAACTAGACAAGTAAAGTGAGGTTATGGGTTCTGCTTTAGAGGTATAAGTGAAAAATAATTTTATTGAAGCCAAATATTGCAAAGTTTTAAGGAGTAGTAGTGGCTGGCAGAGCTAAGAAAAGCAACAACTTTTTGAGTGTACAAGCCTTTTCTTTCCCTGTTTTGAGTTGATCTAACAAAAATACTATATTTCTGTCCAGATCATGTTCTGTCATTGAGAATACAAGCACTTCTATAATTCTGTTTTTGAGAAAAAGTCAATAGAGTGTCTGAACATATGAGTATAATATGACTATTATAACTGAGAGCTAAATCTTTTGGCATTGGGTTGGGAAATAGTGATCTCTTTCTCTATAGTTTCTGAGAGAAGTGGAAAAAAACGAAAAAAGGCACTTTTCCCCTCTTCCTCCCAATATACTGATCTGATTCTCTTTCCTATTAGTGATAGCCTCTTTCTATCACAAAGACCAATCTTCCAGTGATTACAAACAGTATATTTCACATCTGCTACTGCCACAACAGCTTAAAATGGCATGTGATGGAGTGCATGACAAGAGTCATCTGACAGAATCCCTCCATCACTGAAGAGTCAGCCAGGGCATCGAACATGGTCATAGTGAAAATTTTCACAGCAACCAGCTGTAAGTGCAATAATCCGAGAAATGTTTTACAAACACCATTAATCCTGGTAGAAATGGATGAGTGGACTCTGCTTCTTTGCAGAAGAATTGAGAAGCAACACTACAAGGGAGTCTACTTTCCAGAAGAAATAATGCATGATTAGTTAAAATATCAAAAAAAAAAAGATGAATTTGTGCATATTTTGAAATATCAGAATGTTGTAATATCACAAACAGAAATGAGCCTTCAAAGAAATAACAAAGGAATGCTAAAGCGCATTGTTTATGGGAGTCTTAATCACTGCACATATTAGAAAAAAAAATTACTGATTCCTAACAACAGTTTAATTTACTGTTTGATTTGCTGTTCATCCTTATATTGAAACGCTGTTTCTTAAATGGGTTCATTTATCATTCTTGCTTCTGCAGAAAACACTAGTAAACCAAAAAGAAAATCCTATTTTATAGCAATACCTACAGTCTTAAGAGTTAATCCTTACTGTTATCCATCCCCAATATGTAGTATTGCTACCTTACATCCAGGCAAGAAGAAATGCAACCTTATGGTATTTCTTCAAAACTACACAAAATGGAGGGGAAATGGCTTCATGTGCTCAGATGATTTCACCCTTCTTGAACTGAAACAAATGACATAAGATTTGTGTTTTATTGACTCCTAAAATGAGGTATTACTGGGACTAGTTCAACTATGACTTCGGTTTTCCCTTTACGAAAAAAATGAGAGCCCATTACTGAATATTACTGCTACATGTGCATTTGAGAAAAAAAAAGAAAAAAAAATCTTTTCCAAGTCCATATCTCCATTCTTAATTTGGTGATGACAGTTGGATCTAACTCACTACTTACATGCTGGCACAAGTCCTGTTGCTGATTTATTTTTTTTTCCAGATGGATAACAATGTACAGATTAACTTCATCAAAATAAATCTCTACCTATATTCCTTCTAACAGGAAAAAAAACATTTTTTCATCCACTACAATTAATCTTTGATCAAGCATTTGTACCTATCTTTCCCAGATAGGCATCAAAATTATAATTTTTTTCTGTTTTTCCTATTATAAATCGCATCTAAGCTATACAATATAGTTTTCCTTCATATTTATCTCAACTTCCCTTTAAGTCATTTAAATTTTGACTTTTTCCCTACAAAGTTACATTATAATGACATTTAATTCAAGAAAATTGATCTCGCCTTATTACTGCGACATAATAAAATGCAGCCTTTTACAAACACTTTAATGTCCCATTTAGCCATATTCTCTCAGGAATTTGTCATAGCAACATTAGACGTTATTGAACAGAGCTGATTCATTGCAGGGTAACTATACTTTGAAGAACTAGCACAAATAATTATGACTTGGTGGTGGTGCTGCACTGATGCTGACCTGACCACCTTAAAAAACAATAGGGGTATCCTGAGGGGACCTGTCCAGAATAGGGTTTTCCATCACCATGATGCCACGTAGTTCACAGATGAATAAAAACAGATTAATAAAAACAATACACAGTCCCCCTGCTCTTGCTATTCCATCCCTCCCTCCTTAAAAAAAAAAAAGGTGGTTTTTTTTTCTAGATATCAGCTCTTTCAGCATGTTCTGCACCCCACCTTCTGACACCATGTAAGCGCAGAAAAACTTAAGTCTGTGCACAAAGTGGAAGCTCATCAGTGTATTTTTCCTGTACAGTGTTTCTGAATGCTGTACTTGTCATGTACGAGGGCTACAGCATTTCTTTCTTCTATGGCTTCAGCAACTTCAAAAAGAGACACAATCCCCTTCCTGCAACTAACAAGTCTGTCTTTTCCCCTTTCTACACGTGATGTTATAGACAGAGGCATTATAGTCTTTCCCCTAGCTTGTGTTCCACCACTCCTTTTTCACCTCACATCAGATTTTAAAGTGACTAAAGCAAGAATGAGACACACACACAACTCCCAGATACTTCTGTGGGAATTTTAAATTTTACTAATATTTCCCAAAACACCTAAAAACCCAACTACCCACCAACTGCACCACAAGTGACACCAAATGCCAGTTTGTTAGAGGCCAAAAATAAGTCAGAACAAATACTGATTAAATCTTTATTAATAAAAATATCTTAGTATTAAAAAAATAGAATTGTTCATTCTGTACGCTTAGAGAAAGGACAAAGATGAAACTACACAACAGCAGCGAAGGATGAAACATAAGTCAGTTCAAAGTGTATCAAGTGTTCATGAATCTTTAGAGTTATGCACAACCATGAGAGCCATTAATATATCATGAAATATGTTGGCTACGTTCATGTTTGCTATTGTTAGTTCATCCAGTGAAGGACAAAGCTTTAGTGACTGTACATCAAGAAGTTGCACAGATAATTTACAGAAATGATATCATCCAACCAAATAACAGGTATTTTCTATGACCTCTGATGCATTTCAGTCATACCCAGTAGAACACACAATCTGATGGATTGCTTTTCAATACTGAAGACCAAATGAAGCTATGTTATTGTATCTTTGAAGAACATGAATTCTAACAAAGGTAGACTTGGTTAATAACACTGATGTGATTACTCTGGTTGAGCACTTTGGCAGATCTAGCACAAAATTAAGCTGATAGACAGCAGTGAATATTGATAGGAGTAGTCACTTGAGAACAAGCAGCTCTTTAAGCTACAGCAAAGCAGGTTGAGAGTAGTCTAAAACAGAGCCAAGAGTATGAACTCTGATTAAGGTTGCTCTTCTGCTTGGAAGATGTCCGCATCCATTGGAATTACTGATTTTTTGTCTATCTCTTCTATTGTCTCCTCAAATACCAACATGGGTAGATGTGAATGGATGTTGTACCTGGCTATTTGAGGTTGGGATCTATGCACCCTGCTCGAACAAAAAGACCAAACTAATTACTGTTTCTTTGTGTAACTGGGCTTTCTAAAAGCAAAGCTATTAAGAAGCATTCTTGTAAACTTACTCCCTATAACTGGTACACAAATACTTAATAGAAAACATGTATCACACAGCATTCCTACTCTTGCCTATGTATCTGAATCTTGTTTACACCTGTGTGACTGCATATAGAGCTGATATCTTAAAGGTAAAACTTAACAGTGTCACCTATTGCAAAGTCATTCAAGACATATACTTCACCTAAACCTACAATGTCTTACTTTTACTGTTACTGTTCTCTAACTATCCACATCATCAGGACTTTGAATCCTGAAAATTTGAGAGACGTCTCAAATTATAGTAACTCTGTAATGGACATGTCCATTAAGTAATACCATTTAAGCTACTGACAAATAATTTTGAAAATACGCTTTTCCGCTCTCCTAAAGGTTTTGTTTTCTTCTTGCAGCTGAACCCAGATGTTAGGAAGATCCCAAGCCTCTTGGAAAAACAAGTCTGTACGTAGTATCTCAGTCGGTTAAGCCAGCATGATGTCCTGTTCAACTGTTGGTACTGCAGAAATATATATATAAAGTTTATATGTAGAATTATCAGTATATTTTCCCCACAGATATTTATTTGTCTAAGTATTTTCAAATGTATTTATATTAGATTTTTAATATGAAGGAAAACAAGTAACTGCATTAAATGGGTGTGCAAGTAGAGGATTAAGTAAGTATCACTAGAAATGTAGAACAATAAGCACCTGCTTAATGTGAAGTAGCATGTAAGTTCATTTATTAAGGTGAAAACATGGGAAGCTTCTATAGCCACAGTATCCTTTAAGTCATCAAAAAAGCACCAAAGCCCTAGATCATTTTAAATGATTATAGTTTTTTAACAACACTTTTACCAAAAGGTAAATGGATTGAGTATGTTATCCCCATCATTGTAAAAACAAAAAACAGGACTCACCTGCTTGCTGATAGTGTTTTTCTGCCAACACTTGGTGGAGATGGCTCACTATGGAAAAAGCTTTTTATCCACCAACATTTATCAATTAACTCAGGTAAACCTGCCAAACGAAAAAAAAAGCCCACACTATTAGTCCCTGGCTGAAAAACAAACAGGCAAAACTAGAAAACTGTTTGAAAGAAGGTGAATAATACCATGAAATGCTTTGTCCTGATCTGCAACATTCACAGCATCCGAACAGCAGGAGGAGCTGGAGGAAACGCTGGATTCTGAGTTCTGTCTTGCTGTTTGTGGAAAACAGAGACACGCATAATGAAAAAAAAAATGCTTTGAGGGAATACACTATTTCTATGCCAAGAATTTTTCAGATCTACTGCTATCTAAAAGATAAGTTCACTTAGATACAAAGTATAACTTGTGTATTATTATGCACCATTCTACTACAGTTGTTCATGTAAGAACTTTTGTGTAAGTTAACTTATATATAAGAACTTTTGTGTTTGTCTCGGGCTACTTATTCTTTACTTAAAAGGGTGCTGAGATCTGTTTGCATAACTTCCACTGCAATCAGGGACAAATCTTATGACCACACCGCTATCATAGAATCATAGAATTGTTTGAGTTGAAAGGGACCTTAAAGATCATCGAGTTCTGCCAAGGGCAGGAAAACTCCTCCCACTATCAAAACAAATGAGACCATTCTTGAATATTCAAGTCCAAAACAACCTACTTGCTATAGTTTCCATTGTGATGCAACTAAATACTACACTCACACTACAGTGTCCATCCGGTACAGACGGAGCTTAATACGCCAGATGTATTCTCAGGCCATTGACTATTTCACGTATTTAGAAACAAAAATGTAAGATGATTTTATGTTCTGTCAATCCTGCAAAGTAAATATTAAGTATATCCAGAAGGCAGGACTTGCTGGGTTAGCACTTTTTCTATGTTTGATAATGTAAAAGAAAAATAGAATGTTACATATCCCTGCAATTCTAAATAAGAAAAGTAGATGAATAACCAGAAGCAGATGCTCATTAAAACTGAAGTTCCTTGATGTAACGAAAAGCTCTCCAAGCACTTAAAAACTACCAGGCAAAGACTCCCTTTTGCCTCCAGCTCATCCAGAAATCAACTGCAACACTGCAACTTTTTCCACGAGTGGAAACAGCTCGGGGGAGCTCTGCTTCCCTCAGCCAGAAGGGGTTCCACAGCCGGGGGTGGGGGAGTGCGGGGCAGCACCCGCACCCTCCCCCGAGCACTTACTTCGGTAGTACTGGTTCTTGGCCAGGAGACAACCGACGGAGGGGACGGAGGCCATGGCAGCGGCGCGACGGGGAAACCGCTTCTCTCCGGGAGGAGCCTGCGAGGGGGAACGAGGCGTTTTGCCGGGGGAAGGTGCCCGGTGGAGGAGAGCGACCCGCAGCCCCCGGCACCCCCCGGTCCGGCCCTGCCCTGCCCGCCCCTGCGGCTCACCTGTGTCGCCGAGGGAAAGCAGCCGTCGGAAGGGAGAAGCGAGACCGCGCTCCTCTCCGCAGCCAGTGCCGGCAGCCCCCGGGACGGCCCTATATGGGCCGCGACGGCTGGCCCGCCCCGGGGGCGGTGGGACGGGAGGGGACGGAGCCAGCCCCCGGGCACCCTGCCGGCCGGGACGGCCACCGAGCCTTTGGCCCGGTCCGTTCCTCGGTCCCTCTGCCCGGGTGTCATCTCTGAACGCTTCGCTGGGGTGCACTACGCGGGGACTAACTGTGTGTGATGATCTCTGCCCGGTGGGGAAGGGGAAGAGGGGGTTGAAGCAGACATTTACTCTTTCAGTAAAAAATTTAATGCTGTTTTTAAATATGCACATCACTATGCCCTGTGAAGGCAAAGGAATGTTCACTCTCACAGGAGTTAAGTGCAACCTGTGATCATCTAAAGCCTTGGCAAAGTTAGAACAAAGTCCCAGAGAGATCACCAAGTACAGTTTTCTTCCCATAGATAAATGCACAACTCTCTTCACTGAATTTCATTGAATTTTTAGAGTTGGAAGGGACTGTTAGAGATCATCTAGTTCAACTCCCCTGCTGAAGCAGGATTGCCCAGAGCTAGAGCATGTTACTCAGGACTGCATCCAGGTGGGTCTTGAAAGCCTCCAAAGAAGGGAACTCCATGACCTCCCTGGGCAGCCTGTTCCAGGGCTCTGTCACCCTCTTTAAATTGTTGTAGTCATATCTCATGGCAAAACTTCTCCTATAGTGCGTCTCCTCACCTTTCAGAACTGCCAACAGAAGAAAAGTAACAAACAGTTTGGGCTGTTTGTATTGCTCCTGCTCCACAAGGAAATGTTTTAGAATTGCTTTTCATAGCAGGAGTTGCAGGTAGGAGAACATAACCGTGAGTGGTGGCTGATACCGTGTCACTGCGACATACCTGACTGCTAGAATAGTGCCTCCTATCTCAAATGATAATGACATACTTCATAATAGCTCGTAGCACACTTGTAAGGCTACAAAGAGTAGCAGAGGGAAACTGCCTGTAAAATAATACTCATGCGGCAGATGTAACAAAAAAGCATAGTATGTATTCCTGGGCCTTTTTATTGACCTGCCTTCAGAGTCTTGACAACATGGTGGTCCTTCCCGAGCAAAACTTGAAGGCTCACCCTTGTGAAATCTGCAAGACTGATACAGAAAATAGTCTGCAGCTGGGTTGGTACCAACCACTAGCACCAGTTATCCCGTGTGTTTGTCTTCTTATGTGAAAAAAACACTGTAAGAGTGGAAATATTTTACAGATTTTTTGATATCTCATTCACCGTGTATGTCCCTACCCACTGTTGCAACTCCTTGTCTATGGATACCTAAATGTAACTGAATGAATAGCTCATTGCAGCTGACAGTGATTCCTGTCTTTATAATGAATTTCCCTTTTGAGATTTGTTCTCTTTGTGGGCAATAAATTTCTGCGCCACCCCACTTGTGTTTGTCACCGTAAATGCCCTCACACTGGGCACTCTTTGAATCATTGGATCCATTCCTGAACGAAGGGAAGCTTCTCCTTGGAGAGCCACAGGAAGGGCTCCTCTTGGGCCACGACACAGCAGTAGCACTGTGCCCTAGGTGGAGCTGGTAACATTATCCTTTATCATATCTGCCATTTTCTTTCAGTTTTAAGATTCTGTTTTAATCAACACATAACTTTATGGAGGCCATTATTTTGGCTGTTTAGACTCTAACAAGGCCATGGTCTAGGCATTGTATGTGGCAAGAAAGCAGGCATAAGTCTCTTTCAATCTGCACGAATATCCATCCCTGTTGGAGTCATGCCAAGCTACTCCAGAGCTGGGGAACACCAGGTCTGTGAAACTTTAAATTGCTTCACCGCTGCATGTGTATTATTTTACTATATTGTTTAGTGTACATGGTCATGTACCTGTTTGGTATTTTTTCTGGAGTTCTGTTTCATGCCTTGCACTGGAATAGAAATTACGTATTTAGGGAAAAGTTCCACAGTTTCTCCCACTCAGTCTGGCTTTATGTCATAGCTATTGTATTTTCTTCAAGTAATGCTTTGAATACAGAACTACAAATTTCACCAGTGCTTTTTCTTCCGTGGTTATTTTGACAGAGTGCTTCTGAAATACTGGCACATTTATTTTCAAGCATTGCTACAAAACCAAGGCATACTGTTATCTTCAGTTAATAAGTGGAGTTCTGGGATCCAAAGGAGCTAAGATAAAAGAATCCACAAAGCTTAGGTGTCCCATAGGAGAGCAGCCTAAAACTTTATTTTTTTTAATAACTATTTAACATATTTAATTTGCTCACATATATCTCTCATTCACTTCAGATCCAGATTTAAGTACTCAGCACACTGATAAATCAGATTCTCATTAGACACTGAAAAAAACTGATTAGTGGCCACCTATGATATATGTAACTAAGTCACATAACATCAATTACAAACTGAGGGGCAAGGTTATAATTTACCTTTCAAGACAGCGTTCAATTGCCTTAACCACTGACCTGTTCTCTTCTCCCTGGAAGGCTTTGCTGCATTCTCTACCCACTTTTTAACTTTTGTCACAGACATGGAAGAAGTCCTACCAAATGCATTCTATAATCTATTTAACTTCACAAGCTCAGTTCATATCCGTGCTTCGTGCCAAAAGAGACAGAGTCCCTATGAAATAAATAGTACATAATCCCCAGTTTTATAAAAATGCATTTACAGAAGGAAGTGTTCAAGGCCAGGCTGGATGGGGCTTTGAGCAACCAGGTGTAGTAGGAGGTGTCCCTGCCCACGGCAGAGGAGTTGGAACTCAATGATCTTTAAGGTCCCTTCCAACCCAAACCATTCTATGATTCTATGATTTCCAGCCTTTTGACTGACAAATATTGTGACCTTATATTTAACAATGTTCATAATTAACATTCATTTAACAATGTTCATAACTATAAAATGGACAAAATACAGAATTTTATGTCATCTCATGAAGCATGAATACTTATCGAAAGTATATCTTAAATTTATAAATTGAATCAATATGACCTATTAAATGAATGTATCTCCCACCTAATCCTGCCAGTATTACCTGGTATAACCCTTTGTTAAACATTAAAATAAAATGTCTCAACTACAACAACAAAAACAAAAGAACAGTCTATATTGAGCTTCACTTTGAAGCTGACCTGTTAATTATTAGCCAGACAAGCTTTATCTAATAAACTTAGCTACTCTTTCAGTTCTTGGAATACCTGTGAGTGTGATGCCAGTCTTTTTTGTGTCTTGTTTCGGGTGTTTTCTTCCATGTGTTTTTGTGGCATTTTTTTTACTTTTCCTTGTTACATAACCTCATGGAAGAGTAGTGTGGCGTTGGAAATTGTACAGTATTGCTTCATGGCTGTGTCCTTTGAATGACTGTATGGGTACTCTGACAGTAATGTTTAGAGAGATGTGAAAAATTTCAGTGATTTTCCTATGCAGAAAGGTACATTTTCAGCCCTTGAAGGTTGAGTATTGCCTCCTCCCAAGCTTCTGGAAGAGCATTTTTTGTACATTCTCATTGCCAAGTCTAACTGCCCATCCACAATTAACTTTTCAATCAAATTTTGTGCAGCAAGTGTAAATCACTCTTAGTTGAAGGGAAATGTGTCTTAACTTGACAGTATGGCTCTCCAGGAGAACGAACTTCCCTGGGTAGTATTTTGTAATGAGTGTATTAACATTTTCAGAGAACTTTCAGAAATGTTTCCTTCATGCATCTTTCAGTAACTCTAATTATGTGCTGTCTCAATCAACTGTTTTGCATGCCAGTTGTGTCAAATCTTGAAAGGAGTCTGTAAAAAGAAGGTTGCATTAAAGAAATTAGGTAGCTACACTACATAAAGTTACAAAACTTCCATGTGCAAAAATTAGTTACCAAAACTGTTTGGTTTGTTATCTGCTTACAAGAACCAGTACCATCACATATCTTTTTCATTAATGTGTTTTGCTTTTTAAATATTCTTCCAAGCTCAACAGCTCAGCAGGAATGCTGGGCTCACCTATCAAAACCAAGAGGATCTGAGGAACTGATGAAGAATTAAAGGACAGTGTGAGAGGCAGCAAAGGAATTGGAAATTTGTATGCAACCTACAAAAGAAACTTGGGGCCATAGAGCTCCTTGAGAGACCCTGCACACAGAAGGGACAGAAAAAGCCTTTTTTTTTCTCTGCTGTACTGTGTGGCACAACCACAAATCATCAGCTTCCTAGTAATGACCATTCCCAGTAGTGAAGTGATTGCTTACAGGTGGTTCTGGCACTTTTTTTTTTATTATTTTTGACACTTATTACAAATGTGAATGGAATACTCTGAAAGAAAATATTTAATGAAGAGAAAATAATTATTTTGTTTTTTATAAAATTCCTGACTATTTCAGATAGCAGATGAGATAACACTGAAAGCAAAGAGTAACTACTGAACTCTGGATTGCATGCAGCATCCCTCTGAATGATGCATATTGTCTGAAATATCAGCAAAAGTCGGAAAAACACCTGTTTTGACTTATAAACTGCGCACCCAAAATACTGGAAAAGACTATAAACTTTACTAAATTGTTAGTACAACTGTGCACTTACAGGTATATACATCATGTTTCTCTTCATTTCATTCCATGTCCTGTGCAGCACTACACTCATAAGAAAACAAAGATGTTTTAACGTGTGTCATTTTAGCTGCATTTTAGCATTTAATTGAAACACATTTCTTTTTGGATCCAGATACAACAAACTGCACAAGCTCGATAAAGTTCTTCCATCAAGTTACATCTATTACATCTTTCTAAGGCAGCATATGAATATTTGGACTTTTTATTACTTTTGTCTCTCAAGTATTCCAAAGAAGAACACTTAAAGCTCCAGCATGACCAAATATGGAGGTTATAAATTGTATTCCTACAAAATATGTATAATAGAATATGTAATTGAATTGAATGTGATTGAATAGAGCAAAATTGATCATAGGTGTGTTTATATACCCTTTTAATATGTCCCTGGATTTTGATCTATAGAGAGGAAAAGAGTTGGCTTGTTATTCAATTTCACATCCCATATAGAGATGCAGGGCAAAACCTAAATGTATTTTAATATCCTTGTCAATTTTGGTTCAAATAAACATTTTATTGTGTAGTATCCACTTTTTCAAATTGCTGTAAACAGTACTGTTGCGTTTTGTTATATACACAAAATCTCTGCTCTGATTCACTTCTTTATCTTCTCTGTTGTTGCAAATAGCATGGACTGAGCCTCACCAGGCTGAGCACAACCTGACACCTCTGCAGCTCTGCAAAGGCATTTTAGAAAGTGCTTATGACCTGCCATGCCCCACAGTGTATAGACACCATTCCTCAGTGCTGAGATATGACACCCTTGGCATCTTCATTTCTTGGCTAGTTGCTCTGTCACCAGGCCAGATGCTCAGAACAGAGCAGCATGAGGTGCAAAAGGAATCAAGGAGCTTGTAAAAAAGAAGCACATATTCATATTTTTGCAGCTGGAAAACTTCCATTAACCTAGCAACATAGCTGGCCCAGGCCGGGATATGCCATATCGCAGAGCAGAACCGTTTCAAGTTTAAGAAGCCAAAGATAACAGACTTGTGCAGCTGCGTTAGAACCAACCATCAGGAGAGGTTATGTCATGAAAGTATGTAAGAGACCTGCATGGTGGGGTGGCTTTGCCCTGTAGTTAAGTGATCTGTGGTCTCTTTGATGGGTGTCACACAAGTCTCCCTTGTTCTGGCACCATCTCCTGAACCCAGGGTTAATGTCATGCCGAGTGCAGTGAGGGGGCTTAGGATGTTGCAGAAGTGTCCGCCTGTCAGGTCACATCAGAAGAACCTACAACCCACCCCATACAACTTTCCTGCAGGTGTCAAAGGACCTGTCTCAAATTGTTCATACACAAGCTTCTGGGAAGGAGACAAGCTTTAAAGTATACACTGCTGCAGGAGCTTGCTCTGCTGCAGTGAGTGGGAGCTCATGCCTCAGAATAGACAATTGCCTTAGCTCTACATAATTCACAAATGTCCACTGATTTAGTGACAGCCATATTATCAGAAGGACCAAGCAGCCCTGTGCAGACAGCTCATTCTTCTCCATAGTGTAGTTGTCCTCCATAGGACTTTTGTCTCCTCCAAAGGCACTCTACAGCAAACACACAGAGCATGTCCTTTTATGTCTCAGTCTGCTCCACTGCAATAAACACATCCAGTGGAGACATCCAAAACCCTCCTGCACACATTCTTGTGCAATATGTTCCAGGTGGATCTGCTCTGGAAGGGGGGTTGGACTAGATGATCTCCAGAGGTCCCTTCCAACCCCATATCACTTTGTGATTCTGTGACTCATTTGCAAGCTTATTGGACTCTGGACATCTTATACTAGTGACATCACATTAAATTAGCTACTCCTTAAGTCAATGCCAGGAAATCTTGTCAGGGAACAGAACATGATTTTTCTGTACTATTAAAATGCTAGAAAGGTCCTGGAATGGCATGAGGTTTTCCTTGGCTCCCTCCCCAAAAATTCCCAGGCATATTGGGATTTAGCAAAAGCAAGAGAAAATCCTTCACAGATGGATGTAACCACAGCAGTTTGTAGTATAAAACAGTGTGGATATAGGTGATTCCATACCGATTGCCTCCAGGGCCAAAGAGTGGTCCCAACCATATTTAAACTACCAGTACACACAACCTCTTAAGTGTGTGGAAGTCTAAAAAAAATGTCAGAGTCCCTGGTCAGTCTTAATGATGTTTGAACTTCTGAGGCCAACTGCTTAAAATGTGGGAGAAGAAGGAAATAAAAAACATGGTGAACTAAGGGTCTGGCCTATCATCGTTGCATAAGAAGTCCTACACTGTTGGTGTTCCTCCACTAAAACTCTCTGTAGGCATTGATCAGATTCCCCCGAAGTCTTCTCTTCTCCAGACTCAAAAGACCCAAGTTCCTCAGCCTTTCCTCATAAGAGAGGTGTTCTAGTCCCCTAAGCATTTTGGTAGCCCTTTGCTGTACCTTCTCCAGTAGTTCCCCGGCCTTGAACTGGGGAGTCCAGAACTGGACACAGTACTCCAGATTGGGGCCTCATCAGGGCAGAGTAGAGGGGCAGGATGACCTCTCTCCACCTGTTGGCCACACTCTTCTTGATGCTGCTGGCCTTCTTGGCCACAAGGTCACATTGCTGGCTCATGGTCATCCTGAGCTCCAGAACTCCCAGGTCTTTGTCCACACAGCTACTCTCCAACAGGTCAGCCCCCAACTTTTGAGTCTCTCCTAGGCATCCATTACCACATTTAACATTAGGGTGTCGGTGGCTAATTAGGGTCCAGTTATGTCATGTCTTTAGATCTTAATGAATCTAACATAGACACTGTTTCTGTCTCCACAGATGCTGCTGGTGGGAAGTCCTTTGCTCAGGCTGCAGAGCTGTCTCTGCATTCCCAGTGCCCAAACTTCTAGCATACTGAGAGCTGGTGCACAGTCCCAGCCAAGCAACTAGGGAGGGCCTTCTGCCTGAAACGCACGTCAGCAATGAAAACGTGGAGAATAAGCACTGCCAATCCCTGCTTCTGTGACAAATTAGGAGCAAAAAGGAGATGAAAAAGCCAGACAAGCAGCTTCTTTGGGAGATCATTAGTCCCAGTCTCAGTCCTGCTTGACACTGTTGCTGATCCTTTAGATATGACATACAGACACTGCACTTCAAGTTGCCTCCAGCAAAATGTAAAAGTAACCAAGCTGGGCATCTCTCAAGGTAAAAATGCCCAGAATCCCAGCAGAATTTACCCCAACAACAAACTCATTTCACTGGCAATGAAGGCATAGTTGGCAGCACTTGCTGGAGCTGAGGAAAGAAGATGAGAGGCTTCTTCAGATCCCCTTGTCTGCACATTCTTATGTTTCTGTCTGGGAACTCTTTATTGCCTGATTTGTGTGTTATTTTCAATTACATGTTGTATTTGGCTATCTACCATGCATCTTATCTGCATTCTCTTTTTTTCCTATCTTGTTTTGCTCTTCTAGATTTGTTTCTGGTCTCTGTCCTCATTTTCCCTTTTCCTGTTTAAATAAACATGTTTGAACTGTTAAAGGTATGTTGATCTCTCTCATTTTCAAAGTAATTCTAGGGTTCCTAAGGCTTCATCGCCTTGAATGACCAGCTGCTGCAAGGTAGCAGAGCCAGGTCCTGTGCTAGTTCAGGGTCAAAAACTAGAAGATGGCATAAAGAGCAGAGAGAGGAACATCAAAAGGATAACAAAGGTTTTCAGAAAAGGAGAAAGCAATGTAGTCCCAGATAGACACTGTGTTTGTGAGCTGGAAACTTTGCTTCAACATTTAGAGGTATCCTCTTCAGATCCCAAGACCAGACCTTTGGTCAGACTAGAGGGAGAATGACCCTCTTTCTGTTCAAGGCTGGAAAAAGTTGATTCCTCCCCAGTGGAATGTATTAGTGCGAGAAGAAGCAATTTACCCACCAACCATGGTTTGCCTACTTCTTTTATGAGGGCATAGATGGGCATGAGAGAAGATTCCTAATTGTAGGCCTTAACTTTCTTGCTGCCAAATCCAGAATAACCACAGAGGACAGGGCCTTGTCTTTCCAATGTGCTTCATGGTCCCAGGGTGTACATGAGGAGGATAGGTTGGGGTTACTAATTAGATTACCAAATTCTGCAATGAAAACTCACAAACACCCCATTAATGCAGAACGTGGATGCAGTTGATTTGTCTGTCAGGATCCACTGTTTCCATGCCATGAGCCTTGGGAACCTGAGGTCATATCCACTGCTACTAAAGCAGTACAGGCATGGGTTTAAACCATTAAGTACAGATTTAAAATCCTAGAAACAAGGAAGAGGAAATGAGAGAATCACAAGTGGTTCTTTAATGCAAAATTTCTTAGTTTGTAGGACATGCTTTATCAAGGCACTGTGTTCTATAGTGAGTTTTTAAGAAGATGCTAATTAACTCTAAATTAGACCAATTCAGTTAAGATGTGTTGCTGCAGTCTTCTGCCTCTTATGGCAGGATCAACACTGACAGGTGGCTTGTCTACTTACTGTGACAGTGAATCATATAAAATTTGATGTAGAAACATGGATGTCTAGATTGATGTGCTGCCGGTGGAGGGGATCTCTCTTTCAGGTGACTGTGAGGTTGAGCACATTCTGCTGGTGCTACAGGTACCTCTTCTTCAAAGTGACTAGACTCCGTGCTTCCTGAAAACTCAGCTTTATGTACAGCTGCTTGACACAAAACATTTATCTCCTTGACCTTTACTCAATTCTTATAGTTTAAAATGTTCTCAGCCTTGCAGAAGTTTAATCACTTTCTGACAAATGAGAACTGGGGTCTACACGCAGCTTTGCAATTTCAGAAACACAAGTATATTTGCAGTATCATTTTATTGGCCAAGTTCATAGTAGGTTCTCTTAGCAAATGCTAATATGGAAAAACCAAACTTAGACAAGGGTCTAAAGAATAGAGTCAACAGTGTAGTCAAAGTTTAACACAGCTAAATTAAGCTTTCCTGTTTATTTTCATTTGGTCAGTGTTCTATCTACTTCTTATCACTAAATCGCATATAAACGCTTGTGTTTAGCCACTTTCTCATTTACCAGTGAGAAAAATGATGGGTATTTTTTAATCTGTCTTCATACCACTGAAGTACATCACTTGAAAAATGTTTTTTTTGCAAGGGTTAGTTTCAGTTATGAGAAGTCTGGTTTACTTGCAATGCAGTTAAATCAAGTTAACTACAAGTTTCTGGAGTGAATTCAAACCCAACAGATCCTTTATAAATTTGGAAATGGAAAACATTTCACACTCTATGTGAAAGTTGACTTTTGGCAGAATACTAGAATTGGCAGCAATTGAAAAGGTACACAAAATTACTATGTATGAGATTACCGGTTAAGATTACCATTAATCTTAATGGTAATTAAGATTACCATTATTGTTCCCTCCACCTCTCCTTGTGTTTCCTATCTTCTCATGTCTGTGACAATCCAATCTACTTCCTTTGAAGAATTTTGCTGAGAAAAATAGGGAGTTACAGAAGATGACCAAATTATAGAAAACATCAAAACTGCTTATATGCAAAGGTATTGTAGAACACGTCATGCTTTATAGTTGAATGAAGAGGAAAGGGGAAAGTTACTCCAATAAAATCAGAAAGAATTAGCTCATTTAAAAACACTTGAAAATAGAGGATATGATACATGACATATGTGTGTCTTGTGGCAACATTTAGAGAATTTAAAGATAATGGCTGTCTCAAAGTGGTAGATCTAGCAAACAAAGTGGAAATGGTATTGAAGGATGGACAGATTTGCATTTAGAGATAGTAAAAACTGACCCAGTGTATGAAATACAGTTTTCTGAAAGCCTCTAAACATTACATTGTCTCCTCCTATTGAGAAATTTATTTACCAGTTCACGTTTGTGAAATATCCCAATGTCATAGATGCCTCCACTTTGGACCTTTAGCCAGAAAATTAAGAGATGAGCATTTAATAAGCATTTAGGGTGAAAAACAGAGTCTTACTCTGAGAAGGAGGATGACACAAAGAGGAAGATTACTGTTAAACCTATTATAGTTTCCTGCCATCATCCAATTTTAAATGGTCTAATAGAGACTGAATCTTCGAAGAAGAAAAGGAAATTATTACAGCAAACTTGGACAAATCATGACTCAACTGGCAAGACGAACAGCTCCTTGAACTGTGGTGGGAAATAGCCCAGCCTAGGGACAAAGAAAGAAAGAATTCATGGTTTAATCTGTCCCTTCACATAGGGAGAATAAGAAAGTAAAGCAAAACAAAAATGACTACCAAGCCTGAGAACTAGATCAGAAGACCTCCTCAAAGCAAATACTAACTTGTCTATACTCACTTGCCAAAAATAACTTTCAGCTCTAGGTTGAAGCAAACCTTGCCTTTTAGACTCTCCTGAGGTGATGACCTAATCATAAAATGACACCAGATCATACCTACATGTATAGCAAAATTTCAGTTGGGCCCTTTTTGCCTTTTGCTGATAGTCACCTTGAGGAATCATGGCCAAAATCATAGAACCCTATGGCCACTAGAACTGAGTTTATCTACAGAGTTTCTAATGATTTCTCTTCCCAGAAATAGCTCTGGTTTTCAACAGGTTACATCAGTTATGAACTAAAAGGATGTAGTTAAATATTTGCTGTGGGATTATCAAAAATATGTGCTCTCCAAAAAAGAAAAAATTCTTCAAGGAATGTACTAAGACTCTTCCCTACTTTGTTTTAGTAAGCAGGAGTTTTGTTCTTTTAGCCTGCTTACAGTGCAACAAAATGAAGGCACATCTTCCTTCCTGTACCATAAAGAAAGCTTGATAAATATTTTTTTTCTTTTGCAGGACCCATTGTGACATGTGAAACCTGGCAAATACATAGAAATCTAGATACTTCTGAGAAAATGGGACTTATCTGCATGACACGTGTGATGATGCCATTGTTCTACTAGTTTACATGAAGGTGAAAATCAAATCAAATCAAGTAAAAAAAATGATTGAAGAAGCAATTTAAGGCTAACTAATCATTCAGTATTCATCAGAAAAATTATACATAATTTCAAACTTGTTATCTGTTTTTTCTGTTTCATCTTCTCTTTGCACACTATTTGCAGTAACATTTCTGTAATGGCACCAGGCTGTTAAACAACACCTTATTTTCTGAAACCTCCCTTCTGATAAAGAAACATTATTTTACAGTCTGTCAAAATAAAACTTACTTTTAAAAGTGCTTGTAAAACTTTAGACATATCTGTACAAGTCTGAGTTTTGCTTCACATAGCTTTCTCTAAAATTTAATGTAGACCATACATGACCAAAACCATATAATGCTGCAATTGAAACTGTGGCCATTTCATAATCCTGTGCAATTCTCAGCATTAAGAATTCACAGATCTCATGATCCAAACTTCTAAGAGGTTTTGTTGTAGAAGTGTATCCTCTGCAACACAGACATCAGGCATGATGAACTTGAGGGTAATAGTGGGTCTTGGTTTAATTCTTTCAGCCAGTGAAAACAAAATACTGACTGTCTATTTAACACAGTGCTACTACCAACAGTTGATAATGGAATGAAAATTATTACCTGCAAATTGTCAGCTCAAGAGGAGTGATAGTTTTGTTGCTGTAGATTAAAAGTTACCATCTACAATGAAGATAGTGGTTATGACCGAATTATTACTTGTTGACATACAAAATGAGTCACTGTCATCAGTTCTTTCCATGTGAAATAGATGTTCATGTGGAACTAAAGATAAAATTCACCTGTGCAACCGATATTAACTGGATCCATTTTGACAGCCTGAGTAAATGACTAAAGACTAAAGAAATGAGAAGATGCTATCCTTTCACATCTAGCCTGAATCACTCTAGAGGAAAAGCATTTTAAAAAAAAGAAGAAAGAAGAAAAAAGAAGAAAAAAAAAAAACAGCAACAAACCAACATCCAGAAAGCCCGTGTAAGACGGGAAATTTGCAGTCAGTGTCCATGTTACACTTACTCTGACTATGAGAAGAAGACTATCTGACACTTTTATGTGGAAATAGAAATATTCTTTTCAAATACTTGCCTTTATTTGGAACCTCCAATTATCTGCAAGTCCCATTAAATGCTTAAAGATCTCTTCATTATCCACAAATGAGCCCTACAGAGTCTGGACCTACCCTGCGTTTGCAGAAGCAAAGCTCTATTCAGGACAGAAGAAACGAGATCAAATCCTACATTATCTATCTCCATCTTGGGCAAATTCTGTAAATCTGTAAATTAAGTGTCAAGCTGTTACAAATGACTGAGGACTCACCTCTGCATCATTATTGTTTACGTCTTGCTTTTGGTTTTGTAACCAACTTTGCTTCTGTTTTTATAACGCACCAATTGCTTGTATAACTAAAGTGGGAGCAAAAGAAGCTGGGAGAAGTGCTGGATTAATTTAATATATCTTTTTCAGCACAAATGCAGAGTATAGAGTATTTGAACTCAGCAAGAGAACCTAGAAACATCTAGAACTGGGTTATGCAACAATGTCACCTCCACTTGGTTCATCTCCCTTCTCTTCAGCTAGTCTCTCCAGCAGCTTAGCTTCTCCAAGTCAGACAAGAGAGAAGAAGAGCAGAGAAGAGCTGGTAATTGGCTACAAGTGCTCATATTCACTCCTTCATCTTGGAGAAAATGAACTGCTGTCAGCAATTTAAGGTGGTTAACAATTCCCTGGGTAGGGTAAAATCCTGCAGCCACTAATCACAGGCTGTCCTCATTTATTATTGTGACAGCTGCTGCCAACCTGGGAGAGGGAGCTGCTGCCACATGATATTTGACCAACCCACTGTAAGCTCTTTCAGGGCCACCAGAAAGGTACTGGCCTGCAGTTTGAGAAGTAATTGTTAAAAAGTACAGCTTGTCATTATACCTATGGTTTTCTTATAAGTCACCTTTGGCAAAAGGTAGTTCTGTACGTCTGGAGAGCTTTGGTGTTGGAGCTGGGAGACATGCAGAGAGTTTAAAGTCAGGCAAGTTGCCAGAACAAAGTAGTTTTGCTCAGCATTGGCTTCAGCTCTCACACATCTGCTCTATAACTCACCAGCTTGGTACTCCTGGCCAGTGCCTGGACAAAAACCAAGAGCATTTCTAAATGCTTCTGAAGGTCTGGGTACAGGTGCTTTTATCAACAGACCTCTGTTTCTGTAGTCTCATCTGGGTGACCCAAGAAGACCAGATACCTGATGTTAAAGCTTTTTTTTATTAATATTGTTGCAGAGATTCATTCTCAAAACCACATCTATTTTATTAACTCTTTAACTTATCTTTAACTCTTAACTTTATCATAAAATGCTGTTTTCTAATAAGCTATTAAAGAAACTATTCAAGAAGTAAGAGCAGTTCAAATTCCATAAGAGCAGTTTCAAATTCCTTAAACCTTCAAGCATGTTTTTTAATGCACAATTTGCAATATGCAGGATTTTGGGCGAACATACACAAGATGGTTGTGCATCAATCACAACAGCACATAAAGCAGGGTTAGCTAGTCAAAGATAAATTAAAAACCAAAATGTGAGAACAAATCCTATGCTCAGACACCCAACTTGATGCACATAATTACTTTGATTTTGTTTCTCTATTACAGATACAGTTTTAGAGTTTTTGATTTGTCTGAAAGTGTAGTAGTTATAATAGAGACATTAAATATCATCTGAATCAAACAGCGTTTCTGAGTATGAAAGCAATTATTCAGATCTAGTTCATTGACCTCATTCATTTTAATTATAATCCAGTCCAAAATTATATCCTTTTTTATTACACTATAATGACTTCTTTAATTTGCCAGAAGTACAAAAATGAGCAAAAGTTAGATCAGAAAATCTTGCTGCAGAGCTTCATATTTTTTTTTACAAAATATTGTTCTAATAGTAATTTGTATCAAAGACTTACTTTATAGTTTTGAAATTGATAGGCACTTTGATAGTTCTGAAATGGATGGCCTTTGGTAATTTTTAAAGCACTGTTTCCTTTCCCTTCGTTCATGTATTTAGGGCTTCTCTATTGAGTTGTTAAAACTCAAGCACTTAGTCTATGTCAAATTTCTATCACAGTTAAGTAAGCTTAGAAATTATGAGCTAATAGTGCAATTTGGTCCTGCCACCCCTCACTGGAGGCTGGAGATACCTGCAAACGGTCGAGCTCAAAACCGGGAGAGTGAACTGCTGCAGGTGTCTGCCTGAGGAGCAGGGCTCACAGGGACAACTGGGGTGGCCCTGGCAGCACCTCAGAAGCACAAGAGAGTCTGTGGAGCAGCTGTGTTCCCACTGGGTGAAATCCTCTCCCTGTGGTTTCCCTGATGTACTATTCCAGGTACTAAATGAATGCTGGCTCGCCTTGCTCTCTGCACTGGCAGCAGGCTCAGCCTGAAAGGGGTGTCTCTTGGCTGCCTTATGGCTCCAGATTCCATCTTAATTTGCATCAGCTTGCCAAAGGATCATTAGAGTAATTTCTGTCATTTTGGGGCTTGTAGGAGGAAAAAGGCACAATCTTAACACCTACCTAAAAACACCTCACATTTTTTTACAGAATTGAGATCTGAAAGCAAGTATCTTAAGGAATCTGTAATGAAGCTGGGAAATACATCATTAGCACTGCCCTTTTACATATACACATACTTGAGCTATGTGGAAATCTTAGACGTAGAGATTTGCCTGTTCAGCTGTTTCTTCCATGGATCTGCATTGACACAAGGCAAGCGAGCAGAATTAGAATGTCTACACTGTTGCCATGAACACAATAAGGAGCCTCCAGGCTGCAGTGCCTTGTTTGTGTCTGCAGTTCCATTTGCCACAGGTTCCTACTTTATCAAGGATAAGGTTCTCAAGGACATGACTACAATCCTGCAAGCTCTTCTATCTTCTTCCAAAGACATCTCTTCCTCCTGCTGTCTACAGAGCCTGTAGGACCACTGCCTGCTGCCACCTTACAGTATCTGCACTGAATTCAATGCATGAAAACACACTACAGCTTGTGAGGCTGACAAAGGACAACAGAGGCAGCAAAAGGCTCCAGGTGCCTCCAGATTCAAGGACTGTAAAACTCATTACCCTGGATAGTTGCTGAAAGCCATTTGGCTACTGGATCTCCTAGTCTTCAGTCTTCCAAAGTTGTGCCAGCACCAGCTGAATCTCTGCTATTTTCTGATGCACTAAAAGCATGGCAGGTGCCACCATCACACTTGGTTATGCCAAGTCTTAATAACTCTGGGCATGTATCATGAGCCCCTCCTGGTGATTTAAATTCATATGTTGCAAATTTCTGGATGCCTTCTGGATTACCTTCATGGGTCTATCTCAGAAACTGATCAGTGCTGGAGATGCATTCCACCTCTTTCTGTTTTCTTTTTCCCAGTCTAGAAATGTATGAGCATTTCTCCATGGAAGCTGTTTCTGCCAGACTCCTATAGATCCGTGGCACAGAAATTTGGTGGTAGTAAATCTGCTGTGGCTGTGGATGTGATGAAAGCCTGCAGGCCATCACCATCTGCTACTTTACTGTCTGGTGAAAGTCTACAACATCCTGGACATCTCTGCTATATTCAGGGGGAACAGCACACTCAGCTGTGCTAGGTAAGATGTGAGGATAGCATTTTTCCTTAGCCAGTTGTCGTGGTTTAACCCCAGCCAGCAACTAAACCCTCTATCCCAGCTGAAAACAGTGTTCCCTGGGCAAGGCCAATGCTTAATACAGTCACGTGGGCAATTCATGCTCACAAGAGAGAGCCACGTGCACATCTACTGCAGGTTTCCAAATTACTGCACTCCCTTCTCAAGCTGAAACTGTGTGTAGGTGCACACCCACAGGGTGCAGATAGTCGTTACATCTTCTGCCAGCTGTATGCAACTCTGTCTTCATGACTTCTGTGTCCATGAGGAATTCAGCTACATAATTAAATGTGAATGGCAACTAAGATTCTGGGGAGCCTGATATACCCTTTCTATGGAATGTCCTTTCTATGAAAATGCTGTCACATTCACTGCAATTTAACAAGTCTGTGCAATTAGGATAGGGCGTTCTTTTCTAGCCTAAGTGGCTGCAGAAGTAGAAATATTTAGCTTGTTCTTTTGCAAATCCTCAACACATACATAGGTTTATCCTACTTCATTGTGCAGCCTTATCTGGGAGCAGTTTCTAGTTCATCTCCAACTCAGTTGGCCCTTCTTGTCAGCAGTCTTCAAAAATGTTTCTAATTCTGGAGCCCTAGGCACTTTAAGTGGGGAGGGTCCAGCTGGTGAGTTATTCAGATTTTGTGTGGGAGTTTCTCCAGAGCTTTGTCCTCCAGTGGGTGCTTTCAAGTCCACCCTCAGGAACATTTCACAGACTCTGCAACATGGAAGATTAGGCTTTGTCCTCTGGAGTGCTGCAAGGAATAGGGTTGTGTAAATAGGAGCAGGTGTCTGCCCAGTGATGTAGACCTCCTCCTGTTGTGAAGCTCAGTGCTGATAATGCCATGATTCTAATCAAATGAGGCAGAAGTCCTTCAGAGCAGTGGTTGAGAAGCTGTTGTTGTGCAAGGGCCCATCTCATTGTGCAGGCACCAGCTTACATAGAGACTCTCTGACATGCAGGGAAGGAGTCCCTTTCCTTCCCATTTCTAATACTTACCTCAGCACTAAACAAGTCCACTTTGGGCATTCATTTGCCTTGAATGGTATGATTCAACAAGGCCAAGTGCCAGGTCTTGCACTTGGGCCACAATAACCCCATGTAGCGCTACAGGCTTGGGGAAGTGTGGCTGGAAAGCTGCCTGGCAGAAAACGACCTGGGGGTTCTAATTGACAAGCAGCTGAATATGAGCCGGCAGGGTGCCCAGGTGGCCAAGAAAGCCAATGGCATCCTGGCTCATATTAGAAATAGTGTGACCAGCAGAAGTAGGGAGGTGATTGTCCCCTTGTACTCAGCACTGGTGAGGCCACACCTCGAGTATTGTGTCCAGTTCTGGGCACCTCAATCCAAGAGAGATATCGAGGTGCTGGAGTGAGTGCAGAGGAGGGCAATGAAGCTGGTGAAGGGCCTGGAGAATAAATCTTATGAAGAGTGGTTGAAGGAGCTGGGACTGT
>BJBW01003983.1:880-15558 GCA_004320125.1 Scolopax mira
CTCAAATGACATCTCAGATTTTTCAGTCTTTCCCCTCCACACCAGAGTCAGTCTCCACCTTGCACAGCCCAGCAGGAATGTGTCAGTGCAAGACCTATCATCCATTTAGTCCTTTACCTCTGAAACCTTTCCCTCAGATAACTATGGATTTCCTCTGTTAGTAGGGATCTTTCAACAAAATCTTGCAGAGGCATGAAAATTAGGATTTTTATGAAGCGTTAAGTCTTGGCACTCAGTCCTATTCCCACTGTGGTAAAACTTACTGGATTTTAATGTGCCCAAACTTCTTTTGCCACAGTTTGGGAGGCATATAAGAAAATAATAGGAGGGTCAGAAGGTGCTCCAGGAAGTCATACAGTAGCAGAGATAAGGGGTGCTGGAACTCCTATTCCCCCTAAATATGAGCCCATCACTGCGTGCAACTGTGAATAACTACAACTAGCAACTTCTCCCATGATTTTTAGAAAACTCTTGCACTGGTTTTGCTGTTGCTGCCAGAAATTGCCTAGCCAACAAAAGAGAATGTGATAGAAATCTCATGCTTAAAGAGCTTATAGATGAGGTTTTTAACATGCATAGCACCTGGGATCCAGTTAAATGAGGAATGTAGACTGCAAATGCTCGAGGGGATCTATTAGCATCAATGTCCTGCAGTGAGAGTACCCAGCAAGGTAACAAAATCATTTGTAATAAGGGTATTCCCTAGAAAAAATAAATCATTAATGTGTTCCTGCTGTGCTAGGAGTATTCATGACTTATGGAGAGACAGCAGTGGTAACAGGGCTGGAGGAGGAAAACAAGGGGTCCTTTTTACAAGATTGATGGTGTTATTTTATACCAACCAGGTACAGAGGGGGAGTAAAACCAATATGTCTAATGACAGCTCACTAGAGCGGTTATTTATGCTGTGCCAAAAGAGTTCAGCTGCTGAACTTAAACAGCCACCCACCAAGGAAGTGAGGAGTAAGAACAGTAAGTTAGAAGACTTGACACTTAGTTTTGTTTCCAGGCTAAAAAGATGTTTATTTGCTTTATATAAATGGTGAGATTTGGTGGCTGTTTGATCTTGGAGTGTCTCTTAACCGGCGTCTGATCATCGTGTAAAGACCAGAGATCAGCAGAGGCTTGGCATGACCAAAAACCTCAGAATTTTGGAAAGCCCCTCCCTCACAATCACCACTCCACCGTGTATGACCGAGGATGTGATTCCAGATCTAGGTTCAAAAAATGCCACCACTTCAGAATCTCTTATTGTAACAGTCAGACCAAATTTCAGAACTCTATCTGAACATGGGAGTCAAGTCCCAGGAAAATGCACGAGAGAATCCCTATCAACAGCAACGAGCACTTAATCAGAACCTAAAAGGAACGGAAACCAACTGCATACATCAGCTCCTTCTCAACTTATACTCTTTTGACAGCAAGAGTCTGTGTAATCTGTGACTGACTTTCTTCTAACATACTCTATTTTTCATTGGCTTACTCTGGGATGCCCTTTGATAACTGAGAGTTAATGGATTTCCTGGCACTTACAGGCTTTTGAAAATTCTGACTATCTGCTTCACAGAGAATTACTTAAATTCGCTAATGTTTACTGAATGTTTTTGAATCCCCTGAAGGAAAGCTTAAGATAAGGCAATGGTATTGTTGTTTTTCATCTCTGATAGCTTAACTTGGGATTTGCCTTGATGCTGAACAGAACATTCAGCATATAGCTATAAAGCTCCCAGACTTTGGAAAGATTCAATCTTACTTCCTAAGCAACAGAAGGAAAAAAAAAAAAAAAAACCAGAAAAAGTTGGTATTCATTATTTTTAACCCCATGATGATACATACAGTTAAAGGAGTTTCATTTTTAAATTCTAAGAAACCAAACATTCAAATTTGACAGCATCTCTCAATAGTGTCCTTTGAAAATGGTCTTGGGAAGAGGGACAAAATATTACTGATTTATTCCAGAAGCTTAGCATTTACATGAACAGGAAATATACCCCATGATGGTCTCTTTTAAGCCACTACCTACAGCCAGGAAATTGAATGCATTACTTTATGCTTTTCAACCTGGGCTTTAGGAATTTAGATAAAGAGTGAGTCTCTTTATGAAAGAACATGAAAATTTCTCATTTCCTATTCCTCTTGAAATTTTAGTTGCTATTTTTTTTCTCCAGTGCACTAGAGTTGTTGTTTTTCCTATTCATTCATTCTGTCATGTCAAAATATATTAGCATTCTTTTGAAAAATTATAAACAGAATGAAAAGACAGATGCTTTCAGCATACATTAACTAGCTCAATAACTCCATTTTATTCCTCTCTCAGGTTTTGGTTCCTGGTGTACAGTAGGGTAGCTGTTGTCTTCTCCTCTCCACCACTGCAGCTGGAAAAAGGGGAAATATTGAGTAAAAAGACTGATTAAAATGTGGGGGGGTTTTGCAGCACCACAACAGCTGCAGTGTCCACTTCTGAGCCCAGCAGTGCAGGAGACACATGGACATGTCAGAGTGAGCCCAGTGAAGGGCCACGGAGATGATTAAGGGACTGGAGCATCCTTTGCATGAGGAGAGGCCGAGAGCTGGGACTGTTTAGCCTGGAGAAGGAGCTCAGGCAGATCTAATTTGTATGTAGATGATAGATTTATTCTCTGCACAGCTTCAGTGTTTTTTGCAGGAGGGCTTCAGGGCTGCTTGTGGCAATAAAAAGGTAAATGTTTAGTGCAGCTCTGAAGTTTCTAACTTAGTATCCCATCAACACCTTCTTCTGTTTTTGAAACCAGTCTTCCATTCTGAAAAGTCCAAGACGCCGTGTCAGGACAGTCACGTTAAAGAATTTAATATAATCATTTATCCACAAACAAAACAAACTTTGTCTCCATGAGGACATGTTAAGGAATGCCTGCGAGCTGTGCTTGCAAAGTAACATCCTGCAAATCCCACAAAAAGAGGCAGCAAGGAGAGAAATGTAAATGAACCATATAGACTGGGGGAAAAAAATGAAAGACAGAAACAAGCAAACAAAAAGCCTGGTTAAGTTTCCTTTTTCTGTTTTACAGCTTCACTTCATTTTAGAGAAAACATAACTGTCTTCCAGATAGCTGTATCTGACAGGCTGAGAGCTGTTCAAGCTGGAGGAGGGAAGGCTCCTGAGAGAACTTAGAGCCCCTTCCAGGGACTGGAGCGATAGGACAAGGAGTAACACTTTTAAACTGACAGAGGGGAGATTTAGATTACATCTCAGGAAGAAATTCTTTCCTGTGAGGGTGGTGAGACCCTGGAACAGGTTGCCCAGAGAAGCTGTGGCTGCCCCATCCCTGGAGGGGTTCAAGGCCAGGCTGGATGGGGCTTGGTCTGGTGGGAGATGTCCCTGCCCAGGGCAGGGGATTGGAATGGGATGATCTTTAAGACCCCTTCCAACCCAAACCATTCTGTGATTCTATGATCTTTCTTATTGTATTACAGGAACTTCTGATGAGTTGAAAGTGTGTAGGCAAAGTGCATTCTTTTGTATGCAACACACTTGATTAAATCTGTATTTGCAATTATTTTTCCCTCCTGCAATCTGAGTGCATGTTCAGGGACTGAAATGTGAATTCTGTTCATAAGCAATTGCAGAATTAAATCACTACTGATAAAGCTGGAACACAGCTATCAAAAAAAAATTGCAACTATATACAGAACTGAGACAGAATTCTGGGCTGCCTTGTACTCTGTAATGCATAAACCAGGCAGCAAAATAATGGGTATTTCAGAACCTATCCAAGTTATCTGCTGTTTGGGTATCATCTGCTTTTGATTTAATTTCTTAATCCTTTGGACCAGAAAGCTGTCTGATAATATGCCTGAGAAGTAATTAATGATTAATGTTGTAATAGTCATAAAACAAATCAGAATTCTACATGGAGGATACTGCAAAGAATATTGTTTATTAAAGTTTCAAAATTGCATCACAGGTACCACCAGAGAAACAAGAATAAGACTGAAACTGCAAAACATTAGGAACAAGAAAAGAGGAATGAAAACAGCTGGGGAAACAAATAATACTTTTAATGTCATCTTCCAATTCTTTTATGTTTAGTGGTATCTGCTCGAGGCAGAGCAGAAGGGCACAAATGAATATATATCCTCTGTGTGCCAGCTGTTGCTCTGCAGTTAGATACACTACTTTCTGTCAGGCAATATTTAGGCTTGTAAGAAACCTCCCCACATTGTTTTGGAATAGTTGGCTCAATGGGATTCCATTGCCAGGAGCAGCGAGATCAAATGGACTATCTCAGATTACATTTACCCACTCCTATGGCAGAAGCAGGAATTAAACCCACAGTCAAGCACAACAGGATGCAGAGGCAATAATCCCACCCTCTGAAGCCACCCTGCTGGGTCTCCTTTAGCAAAATTAAATGGGTAGATATTCATTAAAACTGCTTGGAACGTGGTAACCTGCCAGGTCCACTGACCACACTTGATTTGGGTGGGTGGGCAACTCGGTGAGAAATCTGATTAGTAGGAGAAAGCTCAAAAGCCTCCATGAAATGTTTTGTGGAAAGAGACAGCCCTGCTGTGCGATATTGTTATATCTCAGCCATGCCCTGCTGGGATAGCAAATAAAGCAGGAGTAGTTATAGCTATAAAAATTTACCATATGACTACATTGCAGCCAAAGGATTAAACTTCTTTTAGTGACAGCACTCAACTTTAATTGTACCAACATCACCAGAAGGGGGAAAGACTGCTGAACAGTGAAAAGAGCCATAGTTTTCACACAGTTTTTAAGGTGGCTACCAAAGACGTGGCCCCACTCTGGCGTAACCAAGTTCTTCACCACTTTGAGTTTTTACATCTGGGAAATTATTTGTTCCACATCGAGATGGTTATCTGGTATGTGTGTGGAAAGCTATTTTAAAAGCTAGTGTGCCTCAGCGTCCCTCCTGCGACCGCTGATACGGCAGTAAGAAAAAGAAAGGCAAAACCAAGGAAAAAAATGCCTTTAGATTCCCAAGACAAATTTTACCTGTCGACATGCAGCATCTGGGAATATCAGTAGCTCAGTGGGGTCTCCCTGAGTTTCCTTCCTCCTTTAACTGTCCCTGTAATCTACATTCCCTCTCCAATTAGATCCAGGGCCAATTTTATATTCATTGCTTTGCTAGGTTCACTCTGAAGGAAATCACAGCCCCGATGAGAGCTTGAGTGAACACTGCTGTATTATTGAAATCCAAACAGCTGCATCAAGGCAAAAAAACCCCAGCAACCAGAAAATGCTTAGTTGTGTCCCTACCTCACTATAGACAAAAGGAAATTTGTCAGGCGTTGAAGTGCTGGAGCTTTAATTGCTTCAGGTTGCATGAGCAAAGCTGCTGAGAAAAAACCAGGTTCTATAGAAGCACTGTTGGAATTGTCCCATTTGGCAGCTTTTCTACATCATTCGTGAGATAGGACACTAAACCTCAGCTCCTGAGGGTTAATTTTTTTTGTCTCTAGTTTCTTCCTGCAGGAAATGAAAGTACAGACTTTTTTAGCAAAATACACAATGCATTTGCAGACCTAGACACAGAGGAGAAATGTTAGAAATGTTGTCTTTAATTTAAAGATGTGGAAGGTGACATTAACTTCTGGGAACTTGCTTTCCTCCTGAAGAGCCAGGGTAAACCAGCAGTGAAGAACAAGCCCAAGGCTGCAATCCCTAGGGGGAGTGTTGAGTTTTCAACTTAAAAAATGAATTGTTTTATCTCTAGTTCAGCAACCTAATGAAGTATTTAAGCAACACTTTCTCTGCATCAATTAGACCTGTAAGGGAACTTTATTCTAAAGACAGGAGCCCAGTCTGTGAGCATTAAAACCTACAAGATCTACACACTACAAGTGAGTACGTCATAACTAACAGGAAATCAAAGGCATTTGGCTGAGGCACCAGCTGAAGTAACATCTTCATTTTGTATTTAATGTCCATTAAAAATGTTTTCATATTTCTTCAAACACTGAGAACTGATAATATAACTTTTATCTACGTAGTCAAAGGGAGGATGTGGAATATTGTTTTGAAACCTACAGACAGCATTTTTTGGAGCATGAACACTGAGCTCTTAAGATCTTTATCTGGGAGACTCCATTTCAGGGCTGATTAATTTGAATGTGTTTATGCCATTTGCATGTAGATGCAATGGTAGTTTGGTAGAAGCCCTAGGCAGAAGTTAAAACCTGTCCCCTCTTCCTTGTAGCCACATCGCAGTGGTCATACACCCTCTCTTCTTCCCAGTGTCTTGCAATTTGGTAGCTTTACAAAAAAAAAAAAGGCAATCTCAGCTGTTGTACATAAGTAAAATAAGATTTTGTTTTGCTACTGAGTTGGCCCCCAGGGCAAAGCCAACAGGGAAACTTTGCTGAATATTTTACTGAACCCTTGTTCTGCTCAACTGTAGAGCCAGGAAACTTGAGAGCTTTGTAAACAGCAAATCCTCACAGACTGAAGAGTTGTGGGGCCATGAAAACACTGTTTCTTCTCCACGCCAACACCTCCTTGGGACTCTGGAAAATCAAGTAGGTGCAATACACGTTTCAGGAGAAGATTCATCAGTTCCTCACACACACCCTCTATTGATGTGTATGTGAGAAGGTGAAACCCTAATGCGTGGCCCTGACTGCAGAAAATGGATGTGATGTTAAGGTACACAGCAGTGAAGGAGGTATTTCTGCGTGGTGTGTTTCTTTTCTCCTCATTCAACAAGATGAACTGTACTGGCATCTATGACTCCTACATGAGACAGCTTAAAATACTCATAAAACTTGAGGCAGACAGTTATGCTTCCACTCATGAGAATCAAGAAGTAATTTTCTTGAGGAAAATAACTCTGATAGTGTTTATAGTGATAAAATAGCTGTTCAGTTCATCCAGTATGAGATCTGAGGGATCATCATAAATGTCTTTCTGTGTGTTGTATTAGTGTATTTTTGTGACAGTGCTTCTTTAAGTCTGCTCCTCATGCTGTAGTTTTTCTGTCAAGGTTAGCTCACATGCTGCTAATTATACTTTTTAATTAAGTTAAATTTTTAACGGTGTCATCAATCAATTCTGAGAAATTTAATTTTCTGTAACAATGGCTTTAGGAAACTGGTACCATCTACAGACAGGATAGCCATTAGCATATGTAAATGGAAAAACATGGAAAAGAAGATGAGACCTGTCTGTGGGCTCTGAAATTATCAATCTCCAAGACAAGATGAAGGAACAGCTTCCCTGTGGGAGACAATGACTTACTTCTTCATGATAGTTATTTAATGTCAATGTACTTTATTCAGATAATAAATAAGAGGAGTTCTCCTGAGCCTGATGGCTTGTATAATGTGTTCTCATATATAATTGTAAAGAGAAGTTAAAACCAAGCTGGTGTGTGAGGAAGCAAACTAACTTCACCATCCACCAGCTCTTCCCAAGTTGTTGGCTGCTCACCTGGGCAATTGGCAACACCTGTGTCTGATACAGAGTTTTTCACCTGCACACATTTATTAATTGTGACATATTTATTAACCTCATATCTTTAATGAAACAATCTTTTAAAAAAAACACATGTTTTTTTTCCTAATAGGAGATGTTATTAGTACATCCCTAAAAAGGATGCAATGACCCCTAGTTCAGGAAATTAAAAGAACCTTTAAGGTATGACCCTACAGGACAATTAACTACAAGTTATACAGCCTCCACTGCCTTCAGCACATTTCAAATAGGATTAATTCTGACTTAAGATAAGAATACAATAATCTTAACATCCTAATTCTGAGAGCCACACAGTACTAGATGTTTAAGACATACAAAAATAAATAAGATGCTAACATCCCCCAAAGCTGTTTAACTTCCAGTGCATGGCTAGGTATTTCTATTTAGCTAGAGATTCAGAACTTAAAGTAGTCTTTGCTCAGAGACTGGCCACACAGTGGTCAGCTGGTGGTGAGTGACTGCTTTTGCATCGTTGCTTTTTTCACTCTTTTTTCCCTTTGCCTATTAAACTGTCTTTATTTCAACCCACAAGTGTTCTCACTTTTGCCTTCTGATTCTCTCCCCCATCCCTCTGGGGGAGGATGGAGTGAGCAACTGGGTGGGGGCTTAACTACCAGCTGGGGTCAACCCACCACGCTTACCTAAAATTCTGACTTCCTTCTAGCATCCCTGTCTCATTGTCTGAGATTCTCAGCCTCAGAAGAAGTCATGATGAAGCTGTCGAGGACCACAGACTTAGGAAGCCTGGTCTCCTGAGCAGCCTGCCAAGCAAAGAACCAGACTGTTGCTTCACTGAAATTTCACAGGTATTTTTCATCAAAACAAGCTGTTTTGTTGGAAGTTTTGCCAGCGTTCTCTAATTTGGATTAGATCTTTCTTGTGCCATGCATTCACAGACCTCCTGGTAGGAAAAGGAAGGAGCTGAAAAGAAGGCACAGTTGGGGACCTCATTACAGCATAATTGCAGACCCTGTCCATGTTGGTATTTTGGAGACACTTAGAATGAATATAGCACAGTTATCTGTACCTCACTGGAATTTTATGTCATTCTCTCAAAATATTTAATCAGCCTTTTTGTGTAATAGAATCCTGAGCCCACTGCATTCCTGCCTGCAGCTGATATGAAGGAGTACATAGGTCTGATTTTTTCCCCTTCTATACATTTCTGGATACAAAAGGCAACAGCAGTTCTAAGAAAGGAGTCACTACATATTATGTATCTAGTGCCAAAGCAGTGATCTGGTAGAGGTGCTGTCTCATAGGTACAATGCTTAGTAACCTTGAGGGGGCCATGGCCATGGCTTAGAGGCAATAGCCAGGGGACTGTGACCTCAGGGTCTGCAGTGGACATAAATTCTTGTGATAATGCTTGGGAAAAATTCCTAAGTGTGGTTTAGTACTAATATTTGTCAAAAGGCAAATATTCTTGCTGTCATCAAAGGTAATATCAAAATTATGAGTAATTCTAACATAGACAGAACTGTATTTTTAAGTAATGGAGAAGTCAGTGGTACATTCACAGAATGGCCCAACCAAGAAAATACAAGAATAATCAATTGCAAAAAACAGTTTACAAACCCTGCATTGTCTTGAAACTTTGTTGTTCAATTCAAAATTGTTCCTTCATAAATAAGAATATGTCAAACCAGATATAAAAGCGCACAAGGCCATAAGTTTAGGATATACTTTTCTTTAGCTAGAAAGCCCTTTAAAATATTTTTTTTTCTTTCATCCAACAACTGGATGTTTATTTTTCCAGCTTCTCGCAGAAGCTGAGAAGGAGCATAGACAGAAGGATGGAATGGCCAGTGGAATATTCCATACCATAGACATTAGGCTCAGTATATAAACAGGGGTTGACCAGGGTTGGGGGGAGGATCTGTGATCTCTGCTTAGGTTGGGCTGGGCAGGGCCATCAATTCACTGAGTGGTGACACTGATTTGTGTCTTGTATTTTCTTTTACCATTACTACTATTAATTACTGTTATTTTCCTTTTCCGTTATTGTTCTGTTAAACTGTCTTTATATCAATCCACGAGGTTTTTTTTTCCCTTTCCCCTCCTTTTCTCTCTCTTCTCCCTATCCTTTGGGGGGGTAATGAGAGGTGAGTGAGAGACTCCATGGTCTTTGCTGGCTGGGGTTAAACCCCAACATGAATATTTGGCAATTCCTTCTCCTGCTTGCTTTCTTCCCGCAGCAGGCTCATTCTGGTCATTACTATGCCTGCATATTTAAGTGCATGAGTACTCACATACACACTAAGGAGATCAGATCACTCAAACAAGATGAGAAATCCCAGATGCAAATGGATGTTCTCCATTTATATATAAAGGACAACCCCTTGGGGAATCCAACCACTGTTCAATCGCAAAACATGTCATGGTGCAGAGAGGATATGGATCTTGATCCTGCAGACACTTAAACATGTGCTGCAGTGTGAGCTCTTAAATAGTCCGAAGAAGTCAAGTGTGTAAAGCTAAGGACATAATTTAGTTGCAAATTGAAGGTCTTAAAACACTGCAGAATGCATTGCTTGGAAAACTTCCACTATTCTTTTATTTCCCTTAGCAATGCCACACAAAGCAGGAAGAGATAATCGCAGCTTGAAAATCTTTTAGCAGAATTCTTGTCAAACCAAAGATTACACTCAGAAGGGGCAACTGTCATAACCTTTATGTTCACAGATGCCGAAAAGATGCTGGTGGTCTAGGGATTATCTTCAGATACACAATGCTGAGGCTCCAGCCTGCTCTGAGCGTGGCAGCAAGTCTGGAAACAGAGAGGTAAGCACATCACAGAGAGTCACAGATCTATAGAAGGGAAATTCCTCCTTTCACAAATCACCAAATGCTCTATCTCTAGATTAAATCTGTATCTTCAAAGAGGGAAGATGAGAAATAAGGTCTAACTGATTATACTGCCTTTGCGGAGGGCTCAGGGACTGAGTGTTTCAACTTCAGGAAACCTGGTGTTAATGGGTTGTGGAGTTTAAAATGACCCTTCATCCTCAAAATACAGATCAGCTGGCTTTTATATATATGAGGGTACTCTGAAAAGAGAAGCCAAGGAGTTTATCAAGGACTGAGTGGGGAAAAAATTGATACAGAGACATCTCTTTCTTAAAAAGATGGTTTTAGTTCTAAGACTATCATCATACACAAGGCAAATAAACATCTTTTTGCCTCCCATATATTATCTATCTTCTTCTTGATTGCCAGTCCCTTTCCTATTAACAGATTTTAAGCAGTGTTTTCCTTTGTAATGTATGCAAACTTAGACCAGTCTAAATACAGCAGGGTGAAAGAAAGGAAATGTTTCATTGGATTGATCACTTTTACTTTTGAATATCTTCACTTCTGACCAATAATCAACTAAACAGATCACATTGCTTTCTGACAGTTAAAGAGCAGCTTTGACCATTTGACAACATTTAATCATTTTATTTAACTAATACTTAGTTATTTTTAGATTAAAACAACAAGAAAACGGAGGGGTTTTTATGTATTTGATGGACTATAAAAATAACACCTACTAAGTCAGGTTAAAGATAATGTCTTCTTTACTGCACAGGAGGTAAATTGCCCCAACAGGTTGGAATAATAAGTCTTTGCTTAGGGAATGTGAAGTTCACTTTTAACTCAATTTCTCACCTTTTTTCTCAAATACAAACAATATTCTACCAAATGTAACAAGTTCATAATGATTTCCCTTTGTCAAGACCATAGATGTAACCACAGCAGCTCTGAAGCCAGACAGCCCTAATGCAGAAAGAGCACATTCTTAAATGGGAAAAAAAAAAAAAAAAATTAAGAAATTATGTTACAATCATGGGTTTTGGGAAAGGATCAAAGTAGAGACAATTGTCTACAGATAGTCCATGTCAGAGAGGTGAGTTGGGGGAAGCTGATACACTACAGCCTTGTTCTGGCAGGAAAAATGAAGTAGCTGGTTTGTTGAGGGGTTTTTTAAGTAGTTGTACTACCTCTGTCTGAATTTCATTGCTGAAGTTATTGTTTTATTCATTCTTGACCTACATAGTCATTGAAACAAAATTTGTATCATAAAGAAAGATGCCAAAGGGATTTATTTTTTTCCCCACTGACCATCTGGCTTTCATTCTCAGATATACTTACTATCTATTTCTAACATGACAAACCCAAGATTGTTAGTTAGATTAAACGTCAGAATCTAGCACTTAAATTCTCTTTATCCATACTCAAATCCTGGTCTCCATAAGCCATCTCTTTTTCTCATACAGTTTATATCGAAATTCCTAACCATGGAGTAAAAAGAAAGTTAATGGAACAGAAACTTCAAATTACAGTGAAACTGAGGAGAGTGCTTAAATCAACATTATGCCAGAAAGACATCCAATTACAAAAATTACATAGCATTTACCACAGTTGCTTATACTACCAATAAAATGAGAATTAATCTTTTAAACTAATCTAATCAAATTAGATTATTTTCTCCCTTCCATTTTCAATTGTCACCAGCAGGTAATTGAAGCTTATGGATCTGTATAGTTATCAATACAGCTGGGCTATTCTGCACAACTTTAAGATTTGCTCCATTACCTATAGAGCAGATTGCCTTCTGGCACTTAATTCATACAAATATTGACACCTCATCAAGAAAAGCTACCTTTTACTTTTTTTTTTTAATTTAATCAAATTTAACAATAATTACATCATATGAGAGAACCACATAATCGTCTACTTTTTTTTGCCAGAATAAGATTTGATTTGAAACAGATTCCTCACTGCAGCTTCTGACCTCTACTTAAATTACTTACATGGGGCTTTTGCACTTCATTCCTGAGAAGACTTTTCTAGAGTTTTTTTAGCTCTGCCTTTCAGAACCAATTCCAGAGCATCAGAGAGAGGGAAGTTAACAGGGCACCAGACAGACACTGTCCTTCCAGTTTCTTCAGACTATAGATAATAAAAAAAAAATTCATAATTTGCTGTGCCAAGAAAGTGCTATCTGCAGTGAGATATCTTACTTCTATCCAAGAAAAATAAATAATTTTATCTAGGGAACAGACGGGAAACATATTTTCCTTTAATATGAGGCAGAGGGAATCTGTATCCCTCTAAGTACTTGCTTAAAGCCTCAACAAAGCCCGATGGAAAACTGGCAGGGGAAAAAGCAATCATGTTTGCTTCTCTCTGTGAGGACTTATTTCTCAGTTTCTTCTTATCATATAAAGATTTGCATGAAAATGGGTGAAATTCTGGGTGAAATCCTCAGCAAAAATCAGTGCAACTCCACCCAGTGAAAGCTAATCAATAATCTGCATTTCTGCTCCTTTAGAGGGCATTTGTTCTTACCATTCTGCTCTTTATTAAATAAGTAAATATTGCCTTTATCTATGCAGGCAAAGCCTTAAGGATAGACACAGACTAACTTGGTGTGTAGTCAAACTGAGGGAAACATACTCACTCATGTGCTTCTTCCCTTTTATGATCCTCTACCATGAACTCTCTCCTTGAGGCAGGAACCAGACCTTTTCATAAAACAAAGCCAAAGAATGTGCTTTTTTCTGCTTTGGTGAACTTTTCCTCTTTTCTTGCTGAAGAATCCTACGAGATCAATGCTTTGGACCTTACTCAAGCAGCATTTATTCTATAGATAGGCTAAAGAATGAATTCTATGTTTTCTTCTTAAAAAATTGCAACTAAGCAAGCTGTACCCACACAAACCCAAACAGCACGGGAGACAGAAAGAAATAACAGCTGAGAATTGGATCATATGCAACTCCTCAGTGTAATTACACATCACTGCCACAGTTCAGTATGGGTAAAACAAAGATTATTCCATTAATATTCCACTAGCCAAGGGTCTTCAAAATATTCTGGCACATCCTGAGTAAATACTGATAGTGTTTGGAGTTCAGTTTCAAGCCGTTATGTAATAAAGAATATCAAATACCCGAGAACCATAAAAGAGCAAGGGACTGATCCAAAGACAATTGGAGTTAATGGAAAGTCTGCCACTGATTTTATTTGGCTCTTAATAACCCCTGGAGATAGATTTCCTACATCTTATTTTAAACCTCATAGTGCTTATCTAAGCCAAATTACATTACATTTTTATACTGCAGCCCTTTACTACATTAGTCAAATACAGTATATACAAGAGGTCAAATATGAAAGAGAATTAGGAGCTAAAACATACTAAAGATGTCATTACTTCTGAAAGCTAAACAGACTGTCAACCCTGAGTATGTTTACATGGCAGTTTAAAAAATACCCTCTACAAATTTTAAAAGCATTTTGAAAAACTAATGCCACTCAAAAGCCATGCAGTTTTCAGAAAAAGCCGCCAACAGAATAAACATGAGTAAATTTAATCTCTTGTGGTGCTGTAATGTTAGCCACAGAATAACCAAAATAAATAAATGCATGTGGCCATTATTGATTCTCTTTTTCTGTTTAGTTGGTGCCAAAAATAGGAATGGGGGACAGAATCAAACACCTCATTCTGAACTGGAATTAGTAATGAGTCTTCGTGTGTCTTCCTACGCCCTAGTGATGTTTTGGGCCCTTAGTTTCAGAGCTGTTATTAAATCTAATGAACCTTAGCTAAATTAAAAGGCACACAACTCTCAATTTGAAGGGAAGATTGGAACTTGACTTTTAAGGACAGAATTGATTAGATTAGACAAAGAATGTTAACAATTTACTGTTTCAGAAAGGACACGTTCACTTACCATTCCCATAAATGAACCGGCATAATTTAAAAGGAATTATTTTTACAAACAGAAAGAATTAAAAACAATAAAGGGCAAGTGCAAGAGAACTTCTCCCTCTCTGATGCTTTTGGATCTGCCCAGGGCTGTCTCTCACCCATCTGCTGCTTGTTAGGAGGAGTGTTATCTGCTGAAGGCAACTCTTCCCAAACATTCAGCAATGACCCTTTGAAGCTTTGCAGGGAAACCTCTCCCACCTTCCAAATTCTGCTCACAGCTTTATTTGGAGTTGTCATCCATGTTCTGCCTCTGCAGAGATAACAAATACAGCAACTCGGGTTTAAAGGGCTAATTCGAATGTATGTTGCCTACAATACAGACAGGCTTAATGGTACAGCAGGAGGGATTCATTTAAGACTCCCATTCATACTCTCAGCTACAGTTTGAAAGAAGAGGCTTATAATCAATCAGATATAGTGGGCAATTTTAGCTTAAACTTA
>BJBW01003986.1:8897-25105 GCA_004320125.1 Scolopax mira
CCTTGAACACCTCCAGGGATGGGGCATCCACGACTTCCTTGGGCAACCTGTTCCAGTGTCTCACCACCCTCACTGTAAAGAATTTATTTCTAGTATCTAATCTAAATCTCCCCTCTTTCAATTTAAAACTGTTGCCCCTTGTCCTGTCGATACATTTCCTGACACAGAGTCCCTCTCTGGCTCTCCTGTAGGCTCCCTTCAGATATTGAAAGGTCATTATAACATCTCCCTGGATCCTTCTCTTCTCCAGGCTGAACAACCCCAGCTCTCTCAGCCTGTCTTCATAGGGGAGGTGCTCCATCCCTCTGAACTGATTGTTCAGAATATGTTGTAAAGTTCCTCACACAATAAACTACTTTTTCTTTCATACAGGTAAAAGGCAAAATAGACTTCTATTGTGACAGCTTTAATACAAAGCCAATTAGCAAGCAGGAATCAAACGCAGAAGAAAAATCACACACATTAAGAGAGAACCATCATATATTGATAGTTGCATTTATCTTCTCTTTTAACCACCTAAATTGTGAACATAACTACTGTCTTCTGTTAATGTCTCACCCACATAAGAAAATAGTAAAGGAATTTTAGTAAGTGGGGTACACACACTTGATATAGTAAATAACTTTAAGATGAAACAATGCATTGTAAAAAAAGGACAGTAAATAGTAGGGAGCCAAGAACAGGTGTGTTTTTTTAAATCTCATTGGTCAAACTCAATGCCTCCAGTGTGACAGTTCAGATAACTTAAAAATGACAAAATAGAGAATGCACTATTTTACTTGTATTACATATTTAGCAAATGAATGCATCTCTCACCATCCCTTAAAGCCACACCTGTTACAAACACACCACCAGAAGAGTTTGCAAATGCTGATTCTCCAGCAACAGCAAAGGCAGCCTGACAGCTTACCTGGCATTTCTTTCAAAAACTGGTGAAAAAACTTCAAAGAAGTTCTCTTTTGCTTCACTTTTGGAAGGTACAGAATTATCAAAAGTAGGATCTATGCTGTTAAATGCTCGTCGTTTCACAGGGTCAGATAATATTTCATAAGCTGAAAAAAATTTACCAGACATTAAACATGAGACTAAAGTGAGTCTTCCCCACAAGGTGGGAATGTTACAGAAAAGGTTCCAAATGTTTAAAAAAAGATGCTGTCAGATCTGTGTTTGATCTATCAATCTGTACAGCTTGATATTTAATTATTATAGTGACACCAAATAGTGTTGCTGTCAAATTCTGTTAAATCAAGTAGGAGAAAAACATTTCTGAAAAACAACACCTTTAGCTACTGAGATGTAACAAGCCAGATTATATTTAAAATAATTTTATAGCAGTAAATTTGGTTCAGGCACTGGAAGTTTGGCCATGACATCTTCAGGTTTGGCTTTTATCCTGCACCAGATCTTTGCAGATAAATTGACAAAACAGTCTACTAAGACAGGTATGGAGTAAAAGCCATCCCTGAATTAATCTGATGTCAGAATTGGCAAAACCAGGAGCCATGCATTAGAATTTTTGCAGGTCATGATGAAGTTGCACTGAGACTTGGAAAGTGTATGAAACGCAGCAGAGCTACCAACCAAAACAGGCACATGCCCCCAGTTTTCCTGTTCTGCAGCTGGGGAGCATCACATCACCGAATCTTTTAACCTGGAAATCACACACACTGTAGCTTCAGTAAACTCTTTGTTATTTCTCATGAAAGTGTGGAATTTCTTTGTCCGTCAGTTCTACAGTATTGTGAGAACCTGACACCAGGACCTAACAAATACCCACTGTTTTTTAGTAGGAATGAAAAGTCTTCAAAGCAACCAAATCTGTGTTGTGATTATTCACAGGCTTCTCTGACAGCATCCCTGGACAGAACACACTGCACCGCGAAGGTCAGATCTAGAAGGTGATAAGCTGGAGGAGACCTTGGTGTCCTGTGGTTCTGTAAACTGATCTGACTGCGAATGTTAACGGAGAGAGGAAGGAATGCAACAGCCCACCAGTGAGCTGCTCTCTGCCAGTCTTCCCTTCCCCTCTGGGAAGGGACTTCCCTCTGCCAGTACTTTAAATGACCCCAATTATCCTCTACGTTGCAAGCGTAAGAAGCCAGGAGCTTCAGTAAGCCTCATACCATTTTCCTGATGCAAGGAATTCTGTGCACATCTGTTGGTTCCTCTTCCACATAAGAGATGTCCCTTCAACACAGATCTCAAATTCTACTCCCACAGACCCAGCTCCCCCAGCACTGTATCTCCCACTCATTCCTTTGTCAAACCCAGCCCTGAATCCCACCCACGTACACTCCTGCCTTCCCAAGTTTCTTCTCTCCATTCCATTATCACTTGTTTCTCCTCCAGATTTCCCTTCCCTCCCACTGCATTTCCTTCCTCCAGGATGCTGTGTGCTTTCCCTTCTGTTTATCCTTAAGCTTAGATCGTAAGCAGTTAAGGGAAAACATATTTTGCTGTTTGCAGTTAGGACACAGGGCACATTCCTGAGTTCAGGTGCAGGTTGTTCTTATTATAAATATCTGCCAGGTTTTGACAAGACTGCAACTACGGGGGAAAAAACATTCTTTGGCAACATATTTCTTTTTGACAACTCTCAGGGAAGCTGAAAACATCATTAGCTTGTCTAACATATCATCTAACATTTTAACTAGTATTGTAAGAATACACCTAGAAGAAGAAAGTTTAGAACACACCAATTCCAAGATTTCCCCCCAACCTTATTGAGTAAAAAAAATATATGTTTAAAATAAACAAAAAAGCCAAACTCCAAAGCATTTCTAGAGGCATAAATCATACACCTAGAACATTCCCTAAGGTTCTGCAATCGTTCTAGGTCACTACAGGCAAGAAAGGAAATGTTATTCACTTGAGTGCACTCGGTCAACTGTGGGCAGAAAAGAGCAGCTGAAGGAACGGATATCCTACAAAAAATTCAGATTTTCCAAGGTGCTGTTGGTGTCTGTGGGGTACTACTTTATAGCACAGGAGTTTCTCCCAGGTACGTGGCTACCTCTAGTGGCTCATCCTCACATACACCGCTACAGTGTCACCGAGAGGCCTGGCAAACATCTATCACCTGCATTCCTACACTGCTTCTACCCAGAGGGAAGTTATATTAATGGGATCTCTATTTATTGAGGCAGTTTTGTAAAATGGAAGAGGACTTCTCTGGCTTTTTAGTAATTGACAGTTCTTTAAGAGCCTAATAAAGCACTACAAATACCTTTCAGATTATCGAGTGGATGGAGAGAGTACCTAATAAAAGAGAGAAATTGCTTACCTTTAGTTATGCATGTAAAATAGTCATTATCACCTTCTCCTATCTGTTCCCCTGCAGCTTTTCGCTTGTCTGGATGATGTTTCAAAACCATGGATTTATCTAGCAAAAAGATGCATTACATTTGGAGAAGCTTCATCTCATCAGTTGATTACTCATAAACTACAACGTAGTATGATAAATCCAACTGATATTTCTCTAATTAGAGACTTAAAAAAAAAATAAAAAAACAACTCCCCCCCAAAATTGTACCTTCTTGGCTCACTATAAAATACCAGAGAGAAGATACCATGCAAGATGCAAGAAGTTACAGCAAACTGCCCTCTGAGAAACAAATCAGAATCCTTGTTAAAAACAGGAAAGCACAGTATATACTAGTGATAAAGACTCACATCTCTATACCACCATGTAATAATTGAGTGCAGTTAGAATCCTGAAGAGAGATGCCCCAGTTCTTGCTTGAGAAGATTAGTAGGACAACTAATCATCACCATAGTAAGTGCTACTCTATTCTGTACTGGAGCACGTGCTCCACGGCAGCACTGATAATCACCACACACCTGAGGCAACGTAATTTCCCATGCAAATTGGTAATTTACTAACGTCCACCCGTTTTCATTTGGGAGTATCTGTGGTTTCACTGGGGACAGTGATTCTACCTCACACCAGTACAGTTATATGGGCAATTGTTTGCAAGATCAACTCATAAAAGCATCAGCTTATTTCATAAAAAGCTATTGAACAGTCTTCAGAGTCCTTTTAAATCTTCCTCCACTAAATACTTGCATCCTTCAAGCTAAGGCAACTCTTGGTCACATTGCTTCTTGTTCCTTCATGAGCAAGTACCATAAAATACCCCAAGTCACCCACGTGCACTTCCGAACTATGTTATGATTTAAGACATGGGTCCATGACATGATTAAGCAGCACACTGGCACTTCCAAGTTCTATTGTTTATTAGCCCAAAATATCAAGAAAACTTAACCTCACAAGGCCACGTTTTTAACAGTTTGGTATATCCCACAGATCCAGCCACAGGAATTCTACAGTTTTTGCATGGTAAAGTGACCAAAGAAGAGCAAAAACGAGCTTCTCGTCCGCCCAAGTTAAATTTTAGTTATTTGAGTACCTGAACATCAAGAGCTACTGCTCCATTGCCATGCAAAGCTCAGTCTAATCAAAATGCTAACAGCAGTGTACTTCTTAAATGCTCGGCAGCATTAACGTGGCAGCTAACCATTGTAAGGGGGCTTCCAGGCACCAACCTACTGAAACACACAGGGCAGGGATAGTTGTATTTCTCTGCCTTTCACTGAGCATGGCTGAAGACTCAAAAATGCAGAAATGTATAGTTACAGTCTCAAAGCTCTTGACAAGAAAAAAAAAACACATAGGCATGAAAGCTGAGATGTGAACTCGCTGAAATTTTTGAAATCCCTAGCTTTAGGCCTGTGGATTTTGGAGCCGTGATACGAATTTAGAAGGCTGGTAAGCAACACAAATCAAAGAGTGGGCATTTTTAGGTCTATGATACAGTAAAATGCTTGTTTGTGTCATGTATGTATTTTCACATGGAAAAAGGTTGTGTACATCTGAAAAAAAGATATACTCACAAAGGAAAGGTACTTACGAGCTGCTTTGATTTGTTTCTGAGTAGCCCTGTATCGTATATTTCCTAGCCCAAGAACTGCATAGTGGTCTTGATTCTGAAGAAAAAAAAAAAGAACCCTAATAAGCACCGAAGAACGTGACCTAAAAAGCTACACCACAGGCAGAAAAACAGTCCTCCCCCAATCTTTTAAAAGCGAGAGGCAGAATTCTTCCCTCTCTCAATAAATATTAGATAAGGCTGAGAACCTTAAGGTTCCTAGATAAGGCTATAGGAACAATTGTCATAAAGGTCATAATTATTGAATAACCAAATATCAATAAAGAAAGACACTGTTACAGAAATTCAAGTAGCTTAATCTAAATCGGAGTAAAACACTGTATCCCAGAAAGTTCAATTATTGAAAACCCGAATTGCTGTCTTTACTATTAGAGTGCAATTCCAGACTAAGGGAGGCGGTAACAGCGAGAAGCAACCCTTTTACTGCTGACAGGTAGTAAAACAAAAAGCAACAGTTCAAGACTAAGATCTTATCCCGACGTGTGGGTGAGTTTACCCTCATCAACCACTTATATATGGAAAATACAAACCCAGCTGTAACGCTAAGAGACGCAAACGAATTCTGATGGGGGTAGGAAGGGAGGAGGAAAGAGCTCTTCAGAAGCTGAGATTAGCAGATAATTTTGACAGGAGATTTCCAGACAAAATAATTAACACTAATCTGCATCAACTGAATACCTTCCAGTCCTTTGGATCAAGGGTTTTTAACATAGGAAATTCTTCAAGCTGCAATTCTTCATCTCCTGATTCTTCAGCAAGTTCCTTCTCATCTTCTAGCTCCTGGAAAGAGGCAGAAACATTTATGTTTCTCCTCTTAATAAATGCTTCAAACCATCTTCCCACGGGTTCCACTTGACAGAGTACTGACGCTAGAAGTAAAAACATAAAAGCAACTTCACCTTCTGTGGTTTACTTTTTTGTTTAGTTTTGTTTTAATTAAACCGCACCAAAGCCCACACAAAAGCACTGCATCACGCGAGGCTACAGATTGGCAAAGTCTCTCGTTCGCTCTACACAAACACGAGGGCCGCTTTAAAGCTGGCCAGAACCCGAGGGACGTTTATCGGGCGGGACCTTCCCAGCACCAAACCGCGCTGCAGCCCCGAGAGCCGCTTTCGAGTTCAAGGCACGCGTGTCTGTGTGCGTGGAACGACACCGAACGCCTCCCTCGCCGGGGCAACGGAGGGACTAACTCCGGCAGCGGCATTAAATGCGGCTGGGTCCCGCCGCGCCCCCCCCCGCCCCCGGCGGCCGCCTCACACTTGTTGCTCACACACCGACCGGCAACGGGCGGCGGGGCGGCCGCAAGGCGCCCGGAGGGCGGCCACGAAGTAAAACTGAGGGGAAAGTTCTTCAGAAACAGAACGTTTTTCAATTCTACCGCCTCAGAGGGTACCCGGGGTGTCTGTTCCCCTGGATTAAACCCCTCTCCCAACACCGGGGAAAGTCCCGCTCCCCACCGCGCCGGCAGCTCCCGGCCCCCTTCTCACCCCCTCACAACCCGCCGCCCCCGCGGCTCGGCACCGGCTGTAGCCCGCCGGCCGAACCGCTCCCGCCCCGCTCCCGAGGGGCCGGCGGTACCTACCGGCCGAGAGCGCCCTGGTGACGGCCGTCACCTGCCCCTCCTGCGCCCCCCGCAGCATGGCGGCGGCGACGAGCGGCGGGCCGGAGCGCGGCTGGGGCCTGGGCGCCGGGCCCCGCTGGCCTCGCCTCGCCGGTTGCCAGGAGCCGGCGCATGGAGGCGCCCGCCGAGCGCTTCCGGGGCGGCGGCGGCGTGCGGCGGGATAAGCGGCCCGGTCCCCTCCCTCCCCACCGACCGCCTCACCCCGCTGCCCGTTCCACACTGCCCTTCCGCAACGGAGCCCGGGAGCGGGGCGGCGCGGGTGTCACCGGCGCGGCTCACACCGTCCCACCGGCGACTATGGCAGGCGGAACTATCCGGCGGTAGTGGCGGTGCCGGGAGGGAAGGAGATGGCGGTGGCGCGGTGCTCGCGGCGCGCAGGGGCCGGTGCACCCTCCTTTAGTGTCCCCCCCGGCCCGGCGCGGCCTGTCCGGAAGCCCAGGCGGTGCTGCGTAACGCATCCGGGGCAGGGCTGGCAAACAGGACGCGGCCGCCAAGATGCCGGACTATCTGGGCGCTGACCAGAGGAAGACCAAGGAGGAAGAGAAGGAGGATAAACCCATCCGCGGTGAGAGGCGGGGGCCCGGCCCTGCCGCCTTCCCCATGCCCACCTGCCGTTACCGCGGCAACGGGCGGTGGAACTGGCGGCTCCCCCCGCCTTCTCTACCCCCGCCCCGGGTCGGGGTCTCCGTGTTCATGGCGGGGAAACTATCCGAGCGGCGCCTCGGCCGCGGCCGGGTACCGGTTACCGGGGCGGGGGCGCTGCTGCCGGCCGCCATTTCGGTGCCGGGAGCGGCGGGGGTCGGCGGCCCCCGAGTTCCGCCCCCAACGGCCCGGAGCCCGGGCTGGGCCCTGACTCCCTGGACGGGGACGCAGTCTGTGGGGCGGGGGTGTTGTAACAAGGAAACATCTGGCTGGTTTTTGACGTTTCTGAGGGAAAACTGAGGCAAATCGGGTCCGCCCAGCCCAGTGCCCGCTCGGGGGGAGGCTGGGCAGCGCGTTAAGGGGTCGGGGGCGTAACGAATACCGGGGGAGGGGTGTTTGCCGTCGTCCTCCCGGGGCTGGGGAGAGCCTCTGGTCCTTTGCAGCCCAGACCCACATCACATAATTAAACGGGATAATTGCTTTTTCTTCGTTGGTGGAGTCACCCAGAGGTGGCTGTCGAACCTTGTGTGTTGCCCCTTTCCAAAGTAATCCAGTGGAAGCAGGAGAGAGCTGGGTGGCAGATTTTGCTGGTGATAGTGTGAAAATCACTGTTGAATTTCATTTGCCTTTTTATTTCATGTTAGTAAATACTAAATGACGCATCTGAAAGCAAAAGCAGTACTGTGTGTAATCAGTGATGGACTTCAAACTCTTCCTGCTCAAAAAATATTTTTGAATTGTAATAACGCATATAAAAATCAATGGGTTAGCACAAAGAATCATGAGAGAATTTAAGATCAATACAAAAAAAATCCTCTCAAAATACTGCATAATACAAACTACACCCAGATACTTCAGTACCAATGTGGTTTGTACGCTCTGTCATAAAAAAAGATGCAATGGAATTGGAAAAGAGAGGAAAAGCAGAGGGCCAGGGATGCTGAAGGTGAAGACAGTCATTTGATCAGGAAAAGAGGTAGCTTTTGGGAGAAGGGAGTGGGAATGTTAAAAGTCTGCTAATTGACAGGTGGTAGGGAAGTAAATAGAGAACGTGACAGTAACACTTAATTGAGAGAGTTCACTGGAGCAATCCTGTGGGACTTGGTACAAAAGCTTGAGCATTTAACAGCTGATGCTGCATGTTCTGTGTGTGAGTTTTGAGGCCCAAGTACAACTTTTAGATAGCAAGTTTAAGTCAAGCTAGTGTTGGTTTAAACCAGGGGATTCCTTCCTGCTCCTTCTGCTGAAAGTTTACAGGGTTTCAAACAATTGTCGAAAATACTGACATAAGGAAGACTTTTTAAGGGGCTGTTAATAACAGGATGTGACCCACCAGTGGGAGCTCACTATGTGTCTGCCATATTCTTAGACCTTCCTGTTGGAGAAGGGATATTGGACCAGACTGTTTATCTCATCTAGTATGACCATTGCCATGTTTTATGTTTTACAATATTAATACAGCATTGTGTTAGTTCTTGATTCCAGGCTGCTTTAGTAGTTTATAGTACTTTTTTGTTATTGATACCAGCTTAGATTTGATTGCTGTTCCCTGTTCACACTGGGCAGTTTGGAAGAGAGACATCACTGGGGGAAAGTGGTGACAGTTTTTCATTGATGTTTTCTTAAACATTAGGAAACAAAAAGTTTAAAAGATAAAGTTCTGAAACCTTCAGTTCCTTTACTGTACAGTCTTGGGTCGGTGAGCTACTCCGAGTGAGGTGAGGTTTAAGTAGCTGCTTATGAGCTCTGGATGGTACAGATTTTGTGACTGAAAAGGGTAGCTGGAGACTGTTGTTTTTCTTGAACATCTGATGCTTTTTTGTTCCACTTTGGTTTAGTGAAAAAGTAGAAGCTCAAAACGATCCCTTTAAAATACATATTTTCATCTTTTGGAAGCAGAATTGATACCCTTTAAAATACATGTTTTCATCTTTTAGAAGCAGAATTGATACTGTTGAATTGATACAATTGGTTTTGTTTTTACAATTGGAAGTTAAGTCTTTCCTGTCTTGTTTCAGCTCTGGATGAAGGAGATATTGCCTTGCTGAAAACCTATGTAAGTAACATACCTATACAAGGTGGTTGAGGAGAAAAAGAAAGTTGTATTAGGAATTGAATGCAAGAGTGGAGGGATGTGTATTTAGTGAGTAGTTAGTAAATTTGCTTCTCTTATTGCTTGCTGTTCCTGCCAGGATCTTTTCTCTCCCCTTCCAATGAGAATGCCCCAAACCCAACTTGCAACCCTAAAAAGAATCCAGTAGTTTTGTTGGCTTGGGACTAGTGAAGTTTTTTGCTGATTTTGCTTTGTGTCTTGTAGCTGACTGTCATGGGGGTCTAACATCTAGGGCTTTACTTGGGCTCTTTTGCAACCAATTTTCTTGCTTCATAAAGAATAATGTCTTTAAGATTGCTTCTCCCATCAAATTTACTTGCTTTTAGCTATCATGTTAAAAAACTATTAGTGAGGGATACATAGAATTGTCAAAGAGAATGTCATTTCAGGAGGTATGTTCCATGAACAATAATAAGGCTTAAAATGCAAATCTCCCCTCTCTATCAGAAAGTGCAATGGGTCTGTGAAAGAACACTTGAAAAATGAAACTTGCAGCTTAGTGTATGTCCAGGTTTGGATACGTTTGCCAGAATTCTTAATTTTGTCGACACTGAGACTGATTTATGGAGCTCTGAAATATGGCTTGTGGCTACTGCAGCTTCTTTTTGCCAAGTTGCTATAAAGAAGATTCTAAAGGAAATCCAGATCCAGATCTGCCTGCATTAGGCAGGGCAAGATGGTAAAACGTTTTGTCACGAGCAGGAATCTGTTTTCTGGTTTGTCCCATGATCTTACGCTGGTTTCTTTGCATCATGGAAGGATTGGGTAAGGTAGTTACAGCAGCTGTACAGATAGTTTGTTCAGATGATACGAATGCATACACAATTCTGTCTAGATATAATTTTTACTAAGTCTTTTTAAACATTACAAAAATTGTAAAAACTAAAATTTTTTTTTACAAAAAATTGTTTAAAAAACTAAAGCTGAACAGGTTTAAAAGGAAAAACAAATCCTTGAAGTTTACAGATGGGAAAAATTTCCACTTGTGCAATTGGTCATTTGTGTGTGTGGCTGCATTCTTATTTTTGCAAACAGAAATATTGTTACTGGAATGTAATACTGGTTTTTTGGCTGTAATCAATAGCTGGCTCTTACACCAAGACAGTCAATTGAACTTCTTGACACTCAGCAGCTATTGTCATTTTCTCCTGAACATAAAATAATTTGAGTTACAAAATCTACATGATATTTCTTTTCCAGGGCCAGAGCACATACTCGAGGCAGATCAAGCAAGTAGAAGATGATATTCAGCAACTACTTAAGAAAATCAATGAGCTCACTGGTATCTTTCTTACAATAACTTTAAATACAAGAGACACGTAGACCAAAATGAGTTTTTTAAGAAGCAGATTTTAAACAACTTCTGCATTGGTTTATTATTGTTATTTTACATAAAACGATACATTTCTTTATTTGGTAATGAGATTTTTGCTTTGTAGGTGATGGTCTTTTTGACTGGGCAGGGCTAACCTGTACATGTCTATGTAATTTTGTAGTTTAACACATTTTTATTCAAAATTGTAATTTTTTTGGTATTATGATAGCATGAAACAAGTGCCCCTTTCTGTCACTAGATAATTTGTTGTGATTTGTGTCAAGCTGCATCCAAATAATGAGTGAACTTGCATAGACTGCAAAGTCCCCAACATGTTATTAATGAGTCATGGTACCAGTCCTTGTGTAGCAAAGAAATGTGTATCAGAGCAGTTACCTTTTAAAATCAGCTGATTTAAAATCATCAGATCAATTATGGCAGTTAAAAGAAAAATTAATTTATTCCCTAATTTTTGTTTGTTTCACTGGTATATGTTTGTTGCCCTGTTGCTAATCTCTAGTGGCCCTCAGTTCGGCCAGGAAGACTGCAATTTCTATTTTCCAGTAAAATCCTTGATTCTTTCAAATACATCATGGAGATAGTACTTTCCATATCTGTGTTGTGGAAGATTTATTAGTTTTTTTATATTAGAGTAGAATAGAATAGTATTTGAGTTTTCATCTGTGTGAATTCCTTAGTTTCTGATACCTTGCACTAAAGCTTTCCCTCGATGAAAGCACTTGCAGAGTTTCACTCCTTTTCTGAAACTTTTAGAAATACATTTATCTCTCTGTCAAGCTCGGCTGTAATCGTCCCCACTCTGCAAAGTTGTGTGAGAGGGTGGTGGGACCAGGTATTTGTGTGTTCACCTGGCACAGTCACACAGGCTTTTCTTTTGGAAACTTACTATTTAGAAGTCTGTCAAAGATGTAGGTGTGTGTGGCCTGGGGATCTCAGACAGCTCCCTGCAGGCTCATCTAAGGGTGCTGACGTGTGAAGGGTGGCTGACATACCAGTTACCTGCCTCTTCCTCAGCCTCTTTCCCTTGTCCATAGGGATCAAGGAATCCGACACGGGGCTGGCTCCTCCCGCCCTTTGGGATCTGGCTGCAGATAAGCAAACTCTCCAAAGCGAGCAGCCGTTGCAAGTTGCAAGGTGGGTGCACTCTTCCCCTTTGCAGTGGAGATGCATAGTGTTAAAAATGTCATTTTTAGCTTTTAAAAAAAGTAAGGTTCCTGTGGTGTGCATATTGAAAGTGCTTTTTACCATTGTATCAAAAAAGAGCAGTGTTACGCGTGATTATGTATTCTGTATCTCATACTGGTAATTATTCCTGTAATTATTGTATGATGCTATAATGATAGAATCACAAGTACCACATCTATTTTGGTGTATATGGAAAATACAACTCTTTCATCTTACACAAATAGTGAGCCAGTTTGTCTGCCTGCTGGTGTTAATTGTGTGTTCCATATTAGGTGTACAAAGATAATCAATGCAGACTCCGAGGATCCCAAGTACATTATCAATGTCAAGCAGTTTGCCAAATTTGTGGTGGATCTCAGTGACCAGGTGGCACCCACTGACATAGAAGAAGGGATGAGAGTTGGGTAAGCAAAATCTTTGTGTTCTTATGAGTTTTACTGGAGACTGAAACTGCCTCATCTGATCACTAGTTTGATGGGTCAACAATTATCATTTCATACAGTGAACAATTATAATTTCGTGTTTTTTCAGTGGTTGAAATTGTAACAATAAAGTCTTTCTGTTGGAAGAGAGCACCCGCATGTTGTTCTGGAATCTTGTGATGTCATTCTAATGTGACCAGTGTGTCATGGACTGAAATCTCTCAGTTTTGGTCTCACTGCCCCAGCTTTGCAGCAGCCTGCGTAGGCTGCTTCCCCTTTGGCAGCCTCCACAGTTACACACAGGGCGGCTGCAGGAAACGTTCACTGAAGAGATGAAGACTGTTACTTTTAGAATCAATATTTTGCCAGTTTGTGGGATATTTTGAAATTTAGTTTTCAAAATACTTTGGAATTAATATTTTTGGAAACCTTAAAACTCCTCTGTGGAAGGAATTCCAGTTTCTAGCCCATCTGACTATCAGCTTTAAGGGCTGGGCTGTCTTGATGCCAGAGAAAAGAACAGTTTAAAAATTTAGGCTCTAATTTACAGAGGTGTTTCTACATGACAGTTTAATTAACCGGTGTTAAAATAATAGTCTTTATTGCTTTCTCACCAGGGTGGACAGAAACAAGTATCAAATCCATATCCCTTTGCCTCCAAAGATTGATCCCACAGTCACCATGATGCAAGTGAGAACTGCTTGTACTTATTTATGACATTGCTTTGTCCTGTAATTTTGGCTCCTTTGGCTGGATTTTGTTGTGGGCTCTCAAAAGCCTAGAGAGAGAAGCAGCATCAGGCCGTTAACTGCTCACTTGCCTTTTTGTTGTGCAGGTAGAAGAAAAACCAGATGTCACTTACAGTGATGTTGGTGGTTGTAAAGAGCAGATTGAGAAGCTGAGAGAGGTGGTTGAAACCCCTTTGCTTCATGTAAGTAACCTCCAGATTGACACTTTTATTATTTTGGAAGTGTGCTGGTCATCTGTTAGCGTTTGAAAAAGCAAGAAAAGATAATGTAGCTGAGTGTAAACACCTAAATTAAAGGAGCTCTAGCTTTAAGAAGTGTAATCCAGCCTGGCCTGGTTTATATTGCATGTGCTCTTTTTTTGATGCACATAATCTTCAACTTACCCGTAATCTTGCCTTTTGTTTCCCACCGTTACAGCCTGAAAGATTTGTTAACCTTGGCATTGAGCCTCCCAAAGGAGTGCTGTTGTTTGGGCCACCTGGTACAGGCAAAACACTCTGTGCCCGTGCTGTTGCTAACAGGACTGACGCCTGCTTCATCAGAGTAATTGGGTCTGAGCTGGTGCAGAAGTACGTGGGAGAGGTAAGAGCAAACACTGGGTGAAGTGTGGAGTGATCTGCAGATTCCCAGGTGTGGGCATCAGGCACCTTGGTGGGTGTGATGGATGAACGTACTCGGGTGCTGGGGGGAGAGGAACTGTCAAACAGGTCACTGCAGATCGAGAATCAGTAGAAGACCCAGATTTTGCTGTCATCAGTGAGATGGATTTTGCAGTGCAGAGTTTGATCTGCAGGTTGGGAGGACTCTGGGGTCAGGAGTCTGTTCCTGACTCTGCCACTTATTTTTCATTTGGCTCTGAGGTAAATGACTTCATCTGTACTTCTGAATTTGAGATTGGTAATTTCTCCTCTAAATTGCTGTAAGGTTTATGAAGATTCTATTATACATACGTGTGCAAATAAGAGTTTTATCTTTGGAAATGTGAAAAGTTTCATTTTCAGTTTTCCTTTAATGTGCCTCGAATCTGTAACAAAATCCTGATTTTTTGCTTTCAGGGAGCTCGAATGGTTCGTGAACTCTTTGAAATGGCCAGAACTAAAAAAGCTTGTCTTATATTCTTTGATGAAATCGATGCTATTGGAGGTACGTCTGCAGTAGGTGTAGCTCTAATCTTGTACGAGAGCAAACAGATGTTCTTTTTATATTGTAATTGTTTATCTGTATTCCTGCGTTTTAAGAAAAGTGCTTGCAAATACCTATTTAGTGAAATTACTACCAGCACGCCCCGTGGCCGGGCAGTTCTCAAGAAGTGGTTTATGTACTTTGAACATATTTAGTCCAGGTGAGAATAGGTTTTTGCACATTTGGAACACTCAGATTATTTAAACGTTAGTGAAAAATCTCTGTGTTGTCTTTGCAAAATCTACTGTTAATTTAAACCCCCTTCAGCTTCTGGACTGCTGCTTACTAAATATTTATTACTGTCTGAAAATGAAATTTAATTTTTTTTTCCCAAAAGAATTACTTAAGTCTTTTGAAAGTAGAACAATTTTTACACAGACAAGGCAGGGAAGCATTTTGGTTGAGAGGAGGCAAAACAAACTAGCAAACAAAGGATATTTATAAATTTAATCATCTTGGCTTGTTACTAGGCAGGGAGACAGGCCCTTTCATGCTAAGGATGAAGATCCAGTGCCCGTTTTCACTGACAGATAACACTGCTCTTCTTTTGAAAAGTGTCGTTTTCAAATAACCCCTCACACCTTTTTTAAAATTGTCGCAAATATTTGGATGTAATTTAAACCCGTTTTTCCAGGTGTCTTCTGTGTAGCAGCTGTGACCCCTCCTCCTGGTCCTTCTCTCATTCTGTGAAATGTGTGTGTTTCCTCTCCCCAGGGGCTCGTTTCGACGATGGGGCTGGGGGTGACAACGAAGTGCAACGTACGATGCTGGAGCTGATCAACCAGTTGGATGGTTTTGACCCACGAGGCAACATCAAAGTGCTGATGGCCACCAACAGACCTGACACTCTGGATCCGGCCCTGATGAGGCCCGGCAGGTTGGATCGGAAGATAGAGTTCAGCTTGCCAGATCTTGAGGTGAGTGGGTTTAGTATATTCTGATTTCGGAGTGTTTCTTCAGTTGGGCCATTATTCTCTGGAAGCAGTTAATGACAATTAACAAAAGCAGCACTTTTAACTTACCTGAAACTACATGGAAATTTGGGGTGATGAAAGATGTGCCAAAAAGGTTTTCCCAGGCTGCACAGGTTCCATGGTAAATATTCACTGTATATTCCTGACTCAACAGATAAAGAAGCCTTTAACCGTCTCCGTGATTTAGTTCTTAAATTGGGATGTGGTGTGTTCAGCTCTTTTGAGAGAGATTTCTTGAGGTACTTCTACTCTTTTAAAATATTTTCTAAATTAGCATCACGGACACTTAATCATGTTGGTCCAGAGGCAGGAAACAAGCTGGGCAGCAAATAAAAGCTGTATTTTCCATCTGCCCTCTCTGTGGGAGCAGAGAGCTGCGCGCTGAGAGTCATCCCCCCTCCCGGCATGAACACTTGTGTCCTCCACTCCTCTTCCAGGGGCGGACTCACATCTTCAAGATCCACGCTCGTTCCATGAGCGTTGAAAGAGACATAAGGTTTGAGCTGCTGGCTCGGCTGTGTCCTAATAGCACAGGTAAGCCCCGGTTTCTTTTTTCTTACCCGGTTTTGTGTGTGCTTCATCCCCACTGGTGATGAGTGTTGTCCCTTTCTCTCCAAGGCGCCGAGATCCGCAGTGTCTGCACGGAGGCAGGCATGTTTGCCATCCGAGCACGTCGGAAAATCGCAACCGAGAAAGACTTCTTAGAAGCAGTGAACAAAGTCATTAAATCGTATGCGAAATTCAGTGCTACCCCCCGCTACATGACCTACAACTAATACCTTGGAAGGGTTTTCCTGTTGTTAAACTTTGTGTGAAACAGAAATCCAAGTGTAGTAATTCCTGTCTTGTTCTTGGAAGGTGGAAATAAAGGGAATGTTCCAAACAGTAGGTGTGAGTCCATTATGAGTGCGTTGTACAGGAGTGTGGAGCATTAGGGGAGTGATGGTGCCTCTGTACTGGGCACTGGTGAGGCCTCACCTCGAGTGCTGTGTCCAGTTCTGGGCCCCTCACTACAGGAAAGACATTGAAGTG
>BJBW01003987.1:0-23633 GCA_004320125.1 Scolopax mira
ACACAAAAATGGTTGGTTTTACCTCAAACCGGGACACCAGGTAAAGTTTACTTTGCCCTTTAATGATTATGCCAAGGTGACACCATCAGAACTAGGGGATGGAAAACCTTTGGGCCGCTTAGAGAATGAATGTTACTTTCATTCAACCATGATTTTGTTGTCCGTTTTCCTGAATGTAGTGCAGGGGAGTTTTTTTGTTAAATGTAATTGCAGAAGTGAGTATTATGTGACATGTGATACCGCTAGTCACAGCACAGACAGAAACAATGGCCCAAGGCACCCCACAGACAGCAACATCAGCTTCCCCCCTCCCCCCCTCAAACCACAACAGATGGTAGCCCCTATGACTGGGATGGGGACTGAGCTAGTAACTGAGTGTGCACAAGTTTAGAAGGGAGTTAGAGCTTCTTGTGAATATTTGTAGAACTATTTTTTAGTAACTTGTTGGCACTGTATTTTCTCTCCAGTGTCCAGTGCTGTGCTGTGTCTGTTTTATTGATGCTTTTGATCCTGAACATATGGTTCCCCAATTGCTGGTTAATAGTATCATTAATAAATCACTAAAATGCCTCCTGATTTAACTTAAACAAAAATTGAGAGTGGTAAGTCCTAATTTTCCCTGCTGTTTTTCTTCATATTAATTTTCACTGTTACATAGAATCATAGAATTGTTTGAGTTGGAAGGGATCTTAAAGATCATTGAGTTCCAATCCCCCTGCCGTGGGCAGGGACACCTGGAAGTACATTCCAGCTTCAGAAGGTCTAAAAATTATAAAATTACATCAAGTATGCTTACAGCTTTACTCCTGAGGTTACAAAGTGTGAGTTTTAGGCAAGGGTGGGGGAAACTACAAACATGCAAAAAAAGACAGAAAACGAAGAATCAGATATCTGTTTTAAGATTAAATATTACTTGGTTAGTTCTGTGCAGTATCTTCTCAATAATAAGAGCTTATACATTTTTATTTGCCTCTTTGCTATCCACCAAGCAGCCATAAAATGCTACCCCATCTGAACAGCAGCATCCTTCATTGTCAGTAACATTTTTCCAAGTTTTGAAGTAGTAGATAATCAGGCCTATTGTCCCTAAAGGATCTACAGTTACTTCAAATATTTTCTTTCTCTGGCTGATGGCATGGCATGTGTGTGCTTATATTGCTCATTTTTCTAACAGATGCCTACTGCCCTTAGCACTTTTACCACATTTTTATTACATAAGTAGAGGCAAGACATAATGTGTATTGTGTTCAAACTGCAATAGTTGATTGAACTCCCTGTCTTCTGGAGGAAAAAAAAAAGTGAAAAGAATGTGAAAATTAATCTACCCAGCTATCTCTATTTGGGCTGAAGACAGGCTTTTTATTTGCACATCTCTAGCTAGAATGGCACACTCTTTGCAGAAGGCGAACGTTGAAAATATTTCTAAGTTAATTCTTTATATGCTTCTGTCTCTATTTACTTATCTCCTTTCCCCACACCCCAGGTGATGACTTGGAGGTACTCTATAGCAAATGAAGACTTTATGTTTGACTCCCAGAAGGATGGTTTAATTATGGCTTCTTCAGTGAATTAAAATTATTGCAATATAGGTGAATTTTAAAAAATATAGGTATATTTCGTAAAGTGAATTACTGGAAATTATCAAGGGTGACAATCTAGGTCTAGGAGCAAGTCTTGAAAGCATGGGCCCCAAGTGGTTTTCTCTTTGATCCTGCTGGTGATGGAAGAGGGAGGACTGAGAAGTTGTGGTTGGATCCTGTGAGTCAACAACTGGTTCCAAGCTAATGTTGACAACAGAGATTTGATTTTTATGACCACTCGGCCCTCTTTGATAATTGAGTACTGCTAGGAAAAGACTCAGGATCCACTGGATGAAGAGACACAAAAGCATTTTGTCAACAGGCTGGCCAATCTGGTGAGGAGAAATTTACATTAGGAAAAACATCACAGGAAGATGTAAGGAAGATGATTTCTGAGTTTTGTGATTTCTACTGCATCTACATATCTAGCTGACTTTCAAAACCAATGCAGTTATTTCAAAGAACTCAGGGAAGACAGCTGAAATTCAGAGTTAAAAACAGTAATGTTTGTTTCAAGGGAAGAGAGATGAGAAAGGAGCGGGAAAAAGATCAATTGTCATAGCTCAATTTCCAGAAAAATTCTCTAATTTTTCCTTACTTTTTAATTATTATTCTTCAAGGCAAAAGTAGCAGCCAATATAAATTCTAGAGGACCAAAATGTGACAAACATTCAAATTATTTTTTTACTATAGTGTAAGAATTAGTGTTTTTACAAATGTAATATAAGGAATAACTGCTATACGGAATAAATGCTATAATGAACAATTATCAGAAAACACTAAATTAGAACTAATAATGTCATTAAAAAAAACAACGCATAAAAACAAAAGAAGAAGAAGAGGAAAGGAAATACCACACTATAAGGTAAAGATCAAAGACAATAAACCATTCACCTACTCAATCCTAGTAAATCTGTTGGTGGAATATGGCATTCCATTTTCAGCTTTACATTTCATTATCATTCTGGATCAATTGCAAAACATCAGAGAATTGCAAAATTCAGAACATCTGAATTTTGTAATCAGAATTACAAAAGCTTGAAAAAAATATATTTTATACCCTCAAGAAGAGAAGATTGATCCCAGTCTTCAAAAAGTAGAAGACTGTTGGAAAGACGAAGAAAATTGCCTTCCTGCTTATCTAGAAAAAATTGCTAATTGTCAACAAAATATTAGATACTGGGGAAACATTACTGGTAAATTACTGCCTTACCAATTTTCCAAGAAGATTGTTTACAAGGGAGACAGCAGGCTGTAGATGATAATTTCTTCCAAAAAGGCTCATTTAGCACTACAGTTCCTGAGACAAAGCAATAACAGTCTGTTCCAGCTCTGTTTTTCTATGGTTTTATAAATAAACTCCAGGCAACTCCAAACTTCATTAACCATGATTCAAAAGCAAGTTGTATATGTTACTAAATTAATGCTACATGAGTTGATTCAAGAAAAAAACATTTTCTGTTCTTTAAGCAAGTACTTTTATGCTCTATCTGCCCCTTGGTGCAGAAGGACAATAAACATCTACAATAAATATTTTGGCTTTGTTGTTGTGTAGAGTGGTGCCAGGCATGTCAAGCTGTTGGCAGCAGAGGAAATGTGGCTACAGACGTGTTTACTGAAGGTCTTCTTTTGAGATTTACCTGTCTTTACTCAAGACTATGTGAAATTAAATTAGGTGAATTTTTTCTCAGTTAACTCTCATAGTTGACACTGCCTCAAAACATGCCATGAAAGGACTTGCCTTCTTGTAGTGTTTATGTACTTCTTAGTTTACATTAGCATCTTGATATTAATTCTATTGGTTTAAATAACATCTAAAGCTAAACTAAGATTGTGAACCCCTTGTTTGAGGCACAGTACATACACTAGATAGTTAATAAGTGATTTCTCTCCCAATGTGTTGAGAATGAAAGTTGCAGAACAGGCACCGAGGAAAAAGTGCTGTAAAGCATAGACAGGGGATAATATCTTGTGGCCAGAAAGTGCTGAACTAAGTGGTCATTCTCTTTTTCGGTAATTCAAGAGAATGGTAACTGGGTTGGATACAAAGGGGACAGAGTTTCTCTCTTCACATGGAGCAACACAGAGAAGACAAGGAGCAATGGATAAAAGTTCCACTGGGAAACATTTCATCTCGATGTAAGGAATTTTTTACAGTGATAACAATCAGTCACTGGAACAACCTTCCTAGGGATGTGGTAGAGTCTCCGCCACTGGAGGTTTGCAAGATAATTTTGTCTAGGCTCCCTTTCCCACAAAACATTAGACCAGATGGTCCTTTGAGGTACCTTCCAACCTGGGCTGTTCTGTGAATCTCTTAATAAATAGGGTTTTAAAAAAGGTGGAGGGAGAGAAAGTACTCTCACAGAGACATATTTTTTCACCTTGGCATTTCTGAATGCATTTTTTTCAAGGCTTCTTATAATTTTATCTTTTTTCTCATAATAAAAGTTATTTGATCACTATTATTTGTGATTTTAGCTAAATGTAAAATTATGTTCTAAAATCTTTCCTTATACTATGAGCTTTATGTCTGCAATTTCAAGTTATTGTTTTGTTTCCTTATTCTAAATTGCCTCTGAACATTTTTGATTCCTTACCTTCTATTTTTCAGCTACTTTTCTGAGTGTTCAGTCTGCTTATTATAGAAGGATTTTATACTTAGAATCCTAAGCCATATATTTTGCCATCTATGGATTCTTAATGGGTGGTGGTTGAGTTTTCAGCCAAAGTATGTTCATTATGTCAGATACTGGAAACTAAATGAAGTCAGGATTACTTGGACACTTGTAGGAATACAACAGGAAGGGTGTAGAGTTCTGTGTGGTTTAGTTTGGTTTTTTTGGGTTTTTTTTCAACTCATGGATCAAATGCAGAGGTATAACTGAATGTTTGCAGTTCCAGTGCTAGGCAGGACAGGGAGAATTATCACACAAATATTGCCTATATGCTAGCAAGACTTCTTTATTGAAGTTATTTTGTATATTGTTGTTATTAATCATAATAACTTGAACTTTACTTGCGTAACAGTGCCTCATAAACTGTAAACTTTAATGTATTTTTCTTCCAGTAAAACACACAGGGAGAAATACTGCTTGTTTGTAAGAAGGAGATAAAAAAATGCAAAAAAACCATGCAGAATCTTAATTTCCCCATACTGCTTATGACAAAGTGAAATGCTCTGATTGTATTACTGATTGCTTACTTTATACTGACTGAACAGACCACACATTTGGACCGATTATTGGTCTTTTAAATGATCCAGCATTGGAAATTATTGACAATAGACATTTAGGAAAAAAAACCAAACAAACAGACATTTATACACATATACATAAATAAAAATGCAATTATGTACTGTAACGGAAAAGGTACAATACTTTTTCAGTTAGCATTTTGTTGTGTAGATATTAAATAACAGCCTGCAGATCTTTAAGAACTTCAAGAGAAAATTTCATCATCTCAAAAATACTGTAACTGTAAGATACGGCATAAAATGTTAGATATATATCTTTGAGGAAATACTACTAAGCTGAATTATCTCGTCATAGATAAGGAAATTTAGATTTAAGGATTTAAGCAATCACCATTTAGATATTATCTTCCTGCAAGCTGCTCTAGCAGACAGCCATTTACCACAGTAAAATAGTTTTTGGAACTTCATATATTTCATAGAGATTTCCTTGGCTTTAAAGCCTGAGGGACTTATGATCTGATCTGACCTCCAGTATAACACAGGTCATTGCACTTTATCCTTGTATTTTTTACTGAATAAAATGACTCTGCATTTCAGTTCTCAGAAAACAACTTTTATGCCATAAAAAAGGAAATAAGAGAGACTGGAACTGTAATTCAGAATTATTTAAAAAAAAAAAATGTATTAAAAAGGTAAGTAATTTAGTTATGTCAAGTATGTAATTTTTGGTTTTGGTAAGAATAAATAACTACAGAAACTCAAAATATAGATCAACTTATTAGACAACAAATAGCCATGAATTACCTGTAAGTAAAAGATGATCACAAAACTGATTAAAAATCTACAGTAGTGGTGTTATTCATAGAACAAGCACATGGGGTATATAAATAAGAGTGTCTCTATTCCATTTATCTAAGGTTTCATTTGGAGAACAAATTCAATTTTGAAGACTTTGGAAGAATTTTGCATGAGTTGTAGCTCTGTAGCTCAGGAATTTGGAATTATCATTTCTGGTAACAGGCCACAGGGTTCCTATCGACTCTGCAAGGTCCCAGGATTGGGAGTGTTGTCTTGCTTTGTATGGATTTGTCTAGGCCACACCGGAGATTTATGTTTACCTGCTTTACAACAAGAGCACTTCTCTAACAATGATAAGACCTCTGCCTGAGTGGTTTTAGCTTCAGCATAGCTGTATGCATTGTGTGGTGGAACACTCACTGGTATTCTTTATTTTTTTGACCACTATATAGTGATAAAAATTAATTGTTCTATGTAGAATCAGCTATCTATGGCCCTACACTCAAACTATGGTATAGAAGAATACAGACTTAGGATGACAGCAGAGGCCTTTTCTGCACTCAAACTCTTATGTTAGAAAAATAAAAATCCGCAGTATATATATGAAGCTAAGAAGTTATTTTTAATCCTGATCTTTAAATAATCTAATACAGAAAAGTCATGTTAATAACCAAGCTAAAACTGTTGCACAACAACTTCTTTCTTACGGTGTTCTTTGGCTTGTATGGATGGCAGGTTTGGTATTTCTCAAGAAGGTTTGCATATTCAGAAACCTTTGCAGGTCATCATACCATGCAAGCAACGTGTATGCCATGTATTCAATTTCATATAAAAAAGCTCTCTGATAAGCAAGAAACAGAGTCTTCTATTTATACCAGATTTTATTCTGAAAAAAAACCCTCATTGGAATAATTAATTTAGGGGTATAAAACACATGGCGCAGCAGGAGGCTAAATTTAACATCTTCTAAGTAAGCTAGTCCAAACACTGTAAATGATACTCCATGAAGCTGCGCTGCATGGCCAGAGATCGGTACCTGGCCTTTATTTAGTGGTGTTAACATATGATACATTTTTTTTAATAGATGACTGTTGAGTTTTCCTTCATCTCTTTTCTATGTCGATGGTCTTCCAAGACAATGAATTCTCAAGGAATTTATTAAATGAATACAGAAAGGATTTTTTCAAACCAGATAGTGCATGTTTCATGCCTCAAAAGCAGTCATTCTTGCTAGGTCTAACAGAATGTCCCCGGAGGTTATGATCACTTTGGTCCCCAATCATATATCCTCTGATAATGACAAATTATGAAAAAGCTAGGGGTAACAAGTCTGCTCCACCCCTCCCCATCTGGAAACAGAGGGTTCCAATTATGTAGCCTGAGTTTTTGTTGATAGCCACAAATCAGTTATTTTATCAAAGACAGACATCAGCCTTAGAGGCCTATGTGTTCTTGGGTCTTTCCTGTATTGGAATGAAAATATTGCTACTGTTTTCAGTCCTCTAAATCTTTGAAATATCTCCACTTTCCTTCTCAGTTATGGAAAAATTAAAATCAGTGGCTTGGATATAATTCAACTATTCAGTCCTTCCTAAAAAATTTACAGTTCAGAGGGTAAAAACAATTTGTGTAACTCTCACAGTAATTTGCTACTTCCTCTAAGATTCTTGGTCATGAGTTTTTTTTTTCTTTCTGATCAGATAGATAACATTTATGAAATGAAATTTTCATGTAAGTTTATATCCTAGTACGGGTTCTACATAGAAGAAAATAGAAACTGATTGATGTACCAGAAGATATTTTATTTCTAGGACAACTGGAGGAAGTGTTTTGGTGTTGATTTTTTTTTTCTTGATGCTTCTAGAAGATGATGTATTTTTTATTGCCACAACTTATCAGTATACAACAAAAGCAAAATTAAGGTGGCATGAACTGATTTAAAATTTTACAGGCAGCTGATTTAAAATTTTACAGCTGAGAGATATGTTCAATGAAAGCAGAAACAAACTCAGGAAAGAGTCAATTCTTTCACAGTCTATGATTTTTGGATTAAAAAATCGTGCTATCTGAAAAAATACAAAAATCTGACTGATGAAAAGTTGTTTTTCTTTATTTTTCTTTTATTCTCCTTGTAATAACATATGCCTATATGTGAAATAATTACTGTTCACTGGAAGTAAAACAAAACCTCTCTGATGTGAAATTTGCTCATTTATACCTGCCACTGAAGAAAAGTAGACATACATTAAAAATCAGCATATGCAGACTTCTGCTCACGTCATCCTGCAGTGGCTTAACCTGATGACTCCCCAGACAGTACAAACTTCCTGCAGGGAAGACCATCATCTCTGCCTGCCCAAAGCCCATAGAGAGGCATTGGGCACTCCATGCTCCATGCTGGATGTCTGTGTTCCCCCCCTCAGAGTTTGATCTGGGTTTGAGAGGTGTCTGATGTGCTGGGGCAGCTGCTTCCATCACTTTTGGGAACCGTGCCCTGTGGCATATCACTGCCAGTGTTCAGCAGTCCCACACTCAGGAGTGCATCCAAAACATCTTCCACCCCAACTGTTACACAAACTATTACCTCTGCCGTGCTCCCAGCTGGCAACGCTTTCCCTGGTGCCAGCTGAAGAGGTGCTTAACAGTTCCTAACTCTAAATTAAGAGTTGGCTGAAAGTAATAGGTGTGAGCACCTTTTGAGTAGGATTAGGTTCCAGAGGCTGTTAGAAACTGCTAGAGCTTCTAGGAGTGAACATCTCTCTTCACTACTTATAAACATCTACTCTTAACTTCTTAACAGCTGCATCCTTCTGGAAGGAGAGCCCAGAAACTGCTTTAGGGATTGCTGCATCGTTTGGCAGCTTCTGTTTGCACTGTTCTTTCTTGGAGTTTCCTACTCTACTCACTAAGTCTATTTCCATTTCAGATTCTACCATCTTTATGTCTGGCTGATACTATTAAAGAATGGGATGTAGCTCTGAGTAAACACTATCAGAAGATGCATGCCTACTGTGTGTCGGCTGTTTGCTTCCTCATGGCAGTTACTTCAGCTCACGTGCCTAACATTGAAATGCCACAAGTGCAAAAGAGGCCCCCTGTCCTATCTGCTCTCCAACAAAGAATCACAAAATCACAGAATGGTTGAAAGTGGAAGGGAAGATCTGAAGGTTATCTGGTCCAATCCTCCTGATCAAGCAGGAATATCCGGAGCAGACTGTCCAGGTTGAGGAGATATACTTACCATGTGTGGACCAGATTGCATATTTTGGATCCTGGAGGTAGGGGAGATTCTTAGGCTGTGACTGTTCAGCTTTTTCTAACATAGTAGGTACAAAACTTAAAAAAAAAAACCTGTTAAGGTTTGTATTAAGTGCTTATTTGTTTCTTGATTCTGTTTAGACTAATCGTAATCTTTCCTAAAGTTTTTTGAACTTTGAAATTTGGTTTTGCCCTTTTTTTTGCCAATCCTATGTTTTAATCAAGATCAGTTTCTTATTGCTAAGTTATAGTGGTTTGCATTATGTTGCCTTTTATTACATTTTGAAGAAAGTTTATTGTGTTGAGAACAAGTCAGAACATTTGAAGTATTAAGTTTATAGCAGAAAATATGAAGTATTTCTAACAGCTGCAGTTAAAAATGGCTTTGTCTTGACTTTTCACATATTTTTAAGCATTAATTCTTTCCTAAGAAGAGTGATTGTAAAGAAAATTTTCGTTTAAACATACATTTAAAAAAAATATTTTATCTGTTCCATGACAAATTTTACAATTCTCACTCATAAAGACCATAGTGTCAGTCATATAGAATCCTGTGTTTTTATTTTCAAACATTATTCAACTCTCTAGAAGCATGCAAGTTGGCACAATTTAAAAGTAAGAACACCTATAGAGAATTTACCAAAATTTCCAGAGGCAGCATGAATAAGACTAATTATTTCTTTTTCCTTAGATGATTGTTTGGTATCTTGATTTGCTGTAGTCTTGACCATCTTGTGAAGACTGACGACTGTTCATGTACTGTTCAAATATTATAATGGACTTTTACAAAGCTGATTAGAGTGTATCATTGAATCAGGTCTTATGAAATACAGGAAGCTATCAAAAAATATTTCCCACTTTCTGCATCTTAACCAGGAGCTGCATCCTGCAGCAGTTTGTGCAAATGCTTGTCTTGCTACCACCAATTAATTTTAATCACTGTAGTTAAAAAGTAGTAAAAAGCTTATTAATGCTAATGGGATCAAAGCATCCAAACGTTTCTGATAATCTGATATATATCTGAAACCTACATGCAGGCTTTGAGACTACTGAGAAGCAGCTTATACAAACTGTTTGTATTGTGGTAGCACCTCTGTTTTTATTGCTAGAAATGCTCTAGTCTCTCTTAAGACTGCAGTAGAAGAGTCTTAAAATCTAAAGGTATTTAATCAGATTATACAATCATAAAAAATATTCATTTATTAAAGTTTAAGACTTAGGTAAAACATACTGTATGACCTGTACTGCATAATTTTGTTTGTTTGTTCTTTTTTAAATCTGGAAAAAGGAAATACTATTCTAAAAACTCTTTTCTTCCAATTCTATTACTTTACATTAAAAACTATTTTTCATTTTCTGCTACATAAAAATAAGGATGAAAACAATTATTGTTCTTAGCAAGGCAAGGTTGCTGAAGAAGCAAAAAATGAACAAAAAACTTAGAATTTGTTAAAAAAAATCTAGATTTTAAATAAATATAAATTCTTATAATTCAAGGCATTATTGGACTACCTTTGAACTCTTTTTGTACCTCAAGATAACATGATTTACCTAGAACATTTCATACCAGGTTAGAATTATATTCCCAAGCATATGTGTAAACATATAAATTTAACTTCCTGATACTTTTTCTTCTTGATATTATTTTATTTTAAGAAAAAGCAAAACTGTGTTTCAGATACACTTCGTATTTTGTAGGAAACACAATCTTGGCTTCTTGAAGGGTTGAGAAGTTACTAGTGGAATAGGGTAGACTGGAGAATTACTAGACATTTTGGTGTACAGTACCATGCCTTCAAGAAAATTAATTTCTTCTAATTTAAAGGAACAGAGTGTTTCCTGAAAAATACCTTGCCCAAAGGGCACAGATCAAGTGGCTGTATTCCAACCTACTAATTTTCAGAGTGATGAACATTGACAATTTCAATGAAAAGAACAGGTCACATTTTACCTAAAAGCATCTTTTTTCTTCATTATATTTTTTTCGACCCAGTTCCCTGAGTCCCAAATACTCTTGTCATTTCATACTGGTGAAATTACAGATTTCTGTTCAGAGTTATAGAGAAGGAGGCAATGACTCAGCTCTGCCAAGATGAGCACAAATGCTGTGCCACTACCACATTAGAAGAAGCTATAGTTGAACACCTCAAAGAACATCTTATTTTCAAACGAGCAAATCAGAATTTTATTAAGAATATTATTAAGAATTTGTTAAGAAAGTTAATGGAAAAATACATTCACCAGAGTGAAGATTCAGATCAATAGGGGTTTTAAAGCATGTTTTGAAAGAAAAACTTTTGCGAAGTTTCACTTTGAAAAAAAATTTTAACGTACCATTGGGGTTTTTTTTTTGTAAATTTTACATATTAATGTAATGTTGTGGGTTTTTTTGTAAATCAGAAAAGCTTTCCTTTGAGTACCCCATGTTCTAAGTACAGAGCTTGCTCTAAAAAAAAAAAGAGAGCACTTGGACACATACCCATATGTATTCCTAGCCCAGAAAAATGCTTGAAGGTGAGATTGACTGGAAATAGTTTAAATCCTTTAAACTTAAAGGCATCTGTGGGTTGTTTTTTTCCTCTCAACTGAGGTGATTCTCTGATTGGGGCTATGAATTTGAATGAGAGTACAGTCAATAATTCAATCTGAATAAGAGTCTTTAACCCATTCTAGAAATATATGTGATGTAGGAAATCAATGGTTCTTCATTACCAGCTACCAGATGAGTATCTAGTACATACATTGACCTCCACAGTCTTAAAAGTCTAAAAATTTTAGGTTTGTTTTAAATATATCTACGTGTATTTTTATGGAGTTAACTTATTATGGCTGCCTCTGAAAAAATCAAATGCAACTTTCCACCATGAACTTATCCAATTTAAAGCATATTTGATGACATGGACATTCACATGTAGATATACTCACATGTATGAACATTCCATTTTATAAGAAAAGTTTTTTTCTGTCATGTTATAGCAGATGACTCATTTAGATTTCTTTCCCGAATAGTACTCTGAAGTGGTTCTATTTCCCCATTAACTGTATAGGAGACTTGATAAGACTAGATTTCTGAGTTAAACATCTAAATATAATATGCCAGAGTGAAGATGAAGACAAATAGGGCGAGTTTAAGCATGTTTGGAGATAAGTTTCTGTTGTAGGACTTGTAGGGATTTTTGGTTTATTGCATTTTTTCCCTATTAAAGATGTTTACTACTTCATAGAAGTAGTAAAATTGAATTCTTGTAGAGACAAAAGCAGTACATGAAGAATTTTGAATCCCTGTTGTCTAAACAGTTCTTTTGAATTTTTCATGTACTGTGATTTCCTCTGCAATTATGACATTAACAAAATCTATTTTGTATGAATTAGAACCAGATTGCTTTTCAAACACTGGAAGATTTGAGATATTTTCTTGTGTAAATATGAGTCTGAAACACTCTGAATGACTTTCCATCTCTATCTAACAAGATTTTCATAATGATTATCTTCTTGGTGACTTTTTATTTTCCTTAAAAAAATTCTTCAGACAGAACTGACAGTATAATAAGCACTTCAAAGCTCAGAAAGCTATTATAAGTATGGTTAGATATACTGATACTATTTTTATATTAAAAATTAAGTTACTTTAAGCACTCAGCTCAGGAAACTTTAAACTATGTAAGTATTCCTAACATATATTTTTGGTAGGGTCCAGTCTACTGGACATTTCATTCCTGTTTTCCAGCACAGCATAATTCTGTAAATACTGATGTTCCTAAAGATCTTCTCCTTGACCTGTATTCTAGTTCTCCTGCTGCTTGCAAAAGACCAATTTGCTTTTCTCTCATTTGATGAGGGTGACTGAATCACCAAGCAGTGATGTATTCTGATTGTCATTGCCCATCTCCTTTTCATTTGAAGCTGAGCCACTGTGAACATGCAAGTAGGAGCCTTTGCATTAAATCACAGAAAAAGGGACCTAAATTCTAGCCTAGTGATTAGGACACTTGAAATTGAAGCAGATGTCCTAATGACACTTATCTCCCACTGGAGGTGGCTATTTTTAACAGTGATTCCTTTGCCCAAGGTGATTTTGTTCTTTCATTCACATGATGGAAAACATTACAAATATCTAGGCATCCAGTAAGAATGGTTCAGCTTCATTATAGTCTTATAGTATTGCTCGGTCAAAACATTTAAAATATTTATGCACATGTGTTCCTTGTTTCTTCACAGAGTTTATTCTTTCATTGTAAATGTAGCTATCCCATCTTCAAAAAGACCCCAGAAAACACTATTTTTTTCTAAAGAACAGAGTGACATGTAAGATGCATAAGGTCACTCTGCACGAGAAATTACAGTGGTCCCTAACAGTCACTACTGAAATACAAACTTATATTTCTATCTCAAAAAGATAACTTCTAGGACAGTAACCCCAGATCACTGCTCCTGTCTCCAGTATGAACTCAAACATACAAAGACCTTCAGATAAAGCAGTCAGTCCCAAGCAGAAAAGGCAATGTCGTGGTTTCAGCTGGGAAAGAACTAATTTTCTTTCTAGTGATTGCTGTGAAAGGAATGCCAATAAAATATATTGGTTTGAGTTGTTGCTAAGTGATGTTTACATTATTCAGGGACCTTTTTTAGTTTCCCATAGAAGTATAGACAGAACAATGGAATGGCCAATTAAATATGTCGTACCATAGACATCATGCTTAATGTATAAATGAGAGTTAGTGAGGGGACAAGAATCTACGATCACTGCTTGGGGCATGTCATTATTATTGTTATTTTTCCTTTTCTGTTATTGTCTTTATCTCAGCCCACAAGGGTTTTTTCCTTCCTTTCACCTTCATTTTTTAATTCTTCTCCCCACCCCTTCTGGTTGCCACAACAGGCAATCATAAAACACCCCAGACTTCCACACTCCCTGAACAATTCCTAGGAAGGATGGAAGTTCCATGTATTGGTTGGTTAGAGATTTCTGTCTCAAAGGTCCTCTCCTTATCACATGCAGTATTATTGATATTAGACATGGTGTGTCTGCATGGCACAGAAAAAAAAGAATATCCTCTAGTTCTCTTTGCTAATAGCTTCACTGGAATACTAGGGAAAGGTGGACTGCTCTTTGTCTCTCTTAAACACTAGCATATTTTAAACAGGCCATGGAATGTTGCCTACAGGTCAGCAGAAATCCTTTAAACCATGGACAACATGCTCACCTGTCAGAACAGGTAAATAAGCACCAGAAAGTACAGACAAGAAAACATTACGTTTCTACTGATTACAAGAGAACACTGCCTTTTGAGTATCTTCGCAATTCATGCATGAAGGCTTGTCAAGGATTATCTTGGCTGATTGTGGATCTTTTTAAACTCTGACTGTAAAAATTCAGGTCAGGAGAAGGTCAAGAGGGGTATGTCCTTCAGATGAACACTTACAAAGCTTCTTCTGCCTGACAAATTTTGTCTTTAGGGTTCAGATGCACCTTACACAACTTACTTTCCAGTTACTTCTATATTTATCAGGATGATAAATATACATAATGGGCATTTCAGCCTTATCTCTATGATCTTAACAGGACCTATATAAAATCTCTCTTCCCAAGAAAAGAAAAGAAATACTTCCCATATTAATTTGCATGTTGATAATTAAGGCTAAGTTTACTTTTAAGAGAGATTATTTGAGTGAAATGCCTTAAAAGCATTAAAATATGTAAAAAAGTAACTACAAAGGTAGTCCACTTCTAATAGCAAAGTGTGAACTGTTAGGCGTTCCTAGCTGGTTAGGTCAAGTTCTGCTATTGATATAGTTAGAGAAATAAATCTGTGAATCTTGATGAAATCTGTGTGACGAATACTCATCAGTGTGAAGATTCCATTATTATTGTAGACAAGACCAAAGGAATCTTTGAGCAGAAGATGTGGTGCAGAAATGCAGAGCCAAGGAAGGGCCTGTATGTATACAGTGCACTGTACGTCTACAATGTCAGTTTGGGGTTTAGATATATTCACCTTCCTTGATAGCATAACACTCAATTTTCTGAATTATAAAAGCATACAAATTTGCAAAGCTGTGGAAGATGAACAATTGATCTTGTAACTTTTAACTAAAAATACCAGTAATTCAGCAAACATATATTAAGAATTCAAGTTCTTCCCAACAGTTATCACTGTCACAGTTTCATGTTTAAGATCGGTAATTAATTTTTGGTAAATAAATGTATGTTAATGGTGTAACCATAAAAAATGTGCTTATAAGAGCATTTACTTTTACTGAATTCAACAACAACGTCAGTATTTATTGATTGAATGAAATTTAGGTGCAGGTTAATACCTGTCATCTGAAGGCTAAATTACTAGGAAGAATTAATAATAATTTAGATAGTAATAATATTTATCAAAGTAACATATATTCTGCTATTGAAATTTGATAACAAGTAAATTTTTCATTATATGGGACATTTTCTTGAGACATTTCTACAATTTCACAACATTGTTATCAGATAGTTCTGTGCAATGATCACAAGCAACATCTCAGATATTCCTTTTACAATACTTTCAAAGTTCCTGTCTGTCACTGTGGTTCTTCTTTAACAATACTGCTGCCAAGGGCTTTATTATATTTTTTTCATTAATCATTTAATTTTCCTGATGTGCAGCTGACAATTAACCCGATTTGTCATGTCAGATACTTGACTGTTGATTAGAATGCTAATTAGGTCCTTGATTGGTGATTCAGATACTTTAATTATTTTCATGCATTAAAAGAATTTACACGTAAAAAACAGTCTGACAAAGCTGTTAGAATGCATACATATTTTAATAGAGCTTTAATAATTGCAGTGATTCAGTGACAAACTAATTACATAACTTTATAAAGAATGAAGGCATTGTTTAGTTTCTCCTAAATCTATTCAGCACTTTCTTGAAAATATGAAAGGTTTTTTTTATCCTAGTTTCATTTTTTTTAATGTAAATTTCTGGTAGCATCAATTCAGGAATGAATGTGTTTGCCGGGGGAAAAAAATACATTTTCCATGCCATTTCCCCCCCTCCCCACCCAAGGCTTCCAGGAGGTCTCTTACATAAAGCATACCTTATTTTCTGTGATCATTCAGAAAATATATTAATTTTGCATGTTCCAGTGTGTAATGCCCCACTGCATGTGTTGTGTCACCTCATTAAGCTCAATAATGCTATGAACCTAATAGTAGTTAATGAAACAAAGACATTTAAGAACCAACTCCTAGCCTCTTAGGTACTTAGATAATTAATGTTAAGAATATTACAACTGTACAAAACTGCCCCTTAGACATTTTGTAAAACCTATATAGTGCCAATTATTGAGAATTCAGTTCTTTGTGCTATACAAAAGTTTCACTTCTGTGACCTGTTTATTTTATTTGCTTTAGGGTTTTTTATTAGCTGTTGTCAGGTTGGTTTCTTTGCTCAGATTTTTGTTGTTTTATATGCAACATACAGAGATATTACACATCCTGATAAAATATTCCCCAGATAAGATCATGTAAACAAGTATTGTTTAGTCTATATCTACCACTTCTAGCAAAAACAAAATACTCCTTCTTCTTTGGACCTTCAGGAAGATATTTGTATCTGGTAGTTCACTATTTATACATGACAAAAGTAGTCTCTGGGAAAATGGTGTGGGAAAACAGCTCCCGTGGATAAGACTAAAAACAGCTGACATTTGGTTTTTTAAAGCGAGGTCATAATTTTTGAGCTATACTACAATTTAGGCATTTTAAAAACAACGGTCAGCTGCTGTCCGTGAAAGCAGTCTGGAATACCTCAGAGAAGAAAAGGGATAATACTGTGATATCTTTATGTAGTAGAAGGGATGTAATTGTTTAATACGTTTTTACACACTCAAAAAGACAAATACGCTGGATTGTTAATAACAACAGTTTATTTTAGAATAAATACAAAGAATCAGGGTGGGTAACAACACACACAAGGAAAATAATTTTCCTTGGAAATTGCTGTAACGGAACTTACTCTTGATGCTATTTATATTGACATGAAAATTGTCAGAAAAGGACTTTTGTTACATTAATACCGCTGGTAATGAGGTGTTTTTTAAACTACATACTGCAAGATTATGAGCTTCAGCTACAAAGTGGTGCTGAAGTCTCTATACCAAAGTCAAGTTGTTTATAATATGATCTTCTCAGGATAATTAGACATGCCTTTTTGTATATGGGTAGGAACTGCAGAAGAAATAAGACTACTCATAGCCTTGTTTGTTACTAAGGGAATTGGGTATAACAAGGTTAACAACATGACCAGAAACAACAGGATCATAATAATGGCAGGCAAAAAAGACCTAGTGATGCAGAGCTTGGTTTATCAGCAAAATAATTTGTATCTTTTAAATATGTATGAAGATTTAAAGAGACAATTTTCTTTAATTTACCTACCTACTGCATATTATCATTATATCTTCCTTGATAAAGAGAGAAGCATGAATTATGGAGATTCTTGATTGTGTTATCAAGCGCTCTTGTACCTTGATAATAGCTGCTTGATGATTTACTCTTTGGAAGTAGTGCCAGACAAATTTCCCCACCAAACTTAAAATTTGTTAAAAGAATAAATAGAAAGTGTGTTTTACAAATATAAAAGAGCTTATTCTAATAAATAAAAGGGGAAAAAAGTATGAAAGTATAGCTTTTATTTGTTTAGATATCTTTTTAAATTACACTTAGTAAAAATTGTTTTCACAAAGCTGCAGTTAGTAGTTCAAAGTTCTTTTGATAATAGTCAAGATTTGTGCCGTGGTCTTGGCATTCAAAAGTCATCAGTCAGTTTTACTGACAGCAATAAACACTATTTTACAGCTTTCTCAATGCCTGAGGAATGCCAAACCTTGTGCCTTAAAGTGTCCAGAATCAAACTACATTTCTGATGCTATAGGACTTTGAAATAACTTGGTCTCAAGCGCTCTTTTTACCCCAAAAGTGAAAAGCAAAAGTACAAAAGAATTTGACTGACAGCTGTCGAGAACACAAATTGGATTCTTAATTGGATTTTGTCTTGAGGGGAAAATAAATTAAATACAGTGTTGAAGAAGACAGTAGTTATTTCGACCAAACTGTCTCTTACCAGGATTCTAAAACTGCAAAGCCCTGTGTCACAGAAATTCTTGTTCCTTTTACCTGTTACCTGTCAAAACCAGTTGCTTTCATTAATGTTACTGTTGTCATTAATCTTATAATAAATAACTACAGGCATTTTTCTCATTTACAGGCAATGTTGGGGGGGGATTGAATGGAAAACACATATTATACAAGGAGGAAAAAAAAAAAAAAAAAGAATTAGCTAGACTTGTCTCTACTTGGCTAGAGCAATTCTATAGCACCCTAAAGGGGACCAACAGAAGAGATGGGGAGGGACTCTTTATGAGGGACTGGAGCAGCTAAAGGGAGACCTTATCAATACTTATAAGTATCTAAAGAGTGGGTTGAAGGAGGATGGAGCCAGACTCTTTTCAGTGGTTGCCAGTGAGAGGATGAGGGGCAATGGGCATAAGTTGGAACATAGAAGGCCCCACTCAAATATGAGAAAAAACTTCTTCACAGTAAGAGTGATGGAGCCCTGGAACAGGCTGCCCAGGGAGGTTGTGGAGTCCCCTTCTTTGGAGATTTTCAAGACCCACCTGGATGCAGTCCTGAGTAACATGCTCTAGGAAATCCAGCAGGGTATTTGGACTAGATGATTTCTATGGTCCCTTCCAACTCTAAAAATTCAGTGAAATTCACTATATTAGGACATAATAGGAAGAAATTCTTTACTGTGAAGGCAGTGAAGCACTGGAACTGGTTGCCCAGAGAAGTTGCAGATGCCCCTTCCCTGGAAGTATTCAAGGCCAGTCTGGATGGGGCTTTGAGCAACCTGGTCTAATGGGAGGTGTCCCTGCCCTGGCAGGGGGATTGGAACTCGATGATCTTTAAGGTCCCTTCCAATCCAAACCATTCTAAGATTCTATGATTTAATAAAAATGTAAACACCAGCTTTTAAATGATGATGATGGTAATTGTGACAGTCCAATATCCTGAAGACTACTGGGAGCATATCCTAGGCTTCTTCTGGATATACTACTTTTTAACATAAAGCTTCTTAACAAACCCTGAAAGTGTGATACAACTCTCACAGAAAACACAGTTCAAGTGATATCTTGTCTATTTTATTTCTATTTGTAAAATAGTGTAAATAATATCAGGATTTTAACAACATTTTTAAAAGATAGTTATGAACCATCTAACCATCTTTGACAAATATGATGGCATTTTAATAGACTGGAAGCTTTTATTTCACTCTATTATTTATCTAAATACTTTTGCTGATGGCTGCATGAGGCACAGCATGCATAAATACTTCTGATGATTTTGGTATTACACAGGACTTAAAAACACCCTACAGGCATTAATTGCAAAAAAACCCCATACAACTATTTTAAATAAATAACCCAAATGGAGCTTGTGTTTGGTTTTAGTGATGTGTGGTGTTTGATTATGGCTGTGTGTGGGTGTGTGTGTTTACGGAGATCCAAACAAACGTATAATAAAAAGTCATCATACTGAATATATTAAGATGAAACCAAGTCAACAAAATGAATGCTTCTTCATAAAGGAAGCTGGTTAAGAACTTCAAGAGTTTTGAGGCTATGAACAGCCTCTTAATGTAAATAGAATTAATCCAGTAAAAAAAATAAATGAGTCTTCTGAAATCACAGAATCATAGAATTGGAAAAGACCCTTGGGATCATCAAGTCCAACCATCTACCCTGCTCTATAAAGTTCTTCCCTACACCCCTACACTATATCCCCCAAACACCATATCTAAATAACTCTTAAACACATCCAGGGATGGTGACTCAACCACCTCCCTGGGCAGCCTATTCCAATGCCCGACAGCTCTTTCTGTGAAAAATCCTTTCCTAATGTTCAGTCTAAACCTACCCTGTTGGACCTTAAAGCCATTCCCTCATTACCTGCAAGAAGATGGCAGAGGCTTGGAACCCTGCCGTACAAGCTGCGTCCACGTGAGGAACCAGCCAGAACACATGCCCAAGCACCAGTCGATCGCCCTCCCAGAGGCTTCTTATAAACTGGTCTCATTTAATTTTGCTGTGGGAGGTGCTGGCTCCACCCAGTCCCACTCAGCAGCACCACCCACTGACTAACAGCCCCTGGCAGGAGCAGAGGGCTTTCCCCAGTGTCAAAAAGCCTCCAAAAGAGCTTTTGTCAGCCTTTTCCGCTGCAGATCCCCTCTCCAGTGCAATCTTACCTGCCCTGAAGGTGATCTCTGCCATAATGCATGGAAAAATGAATACATTTAGCAATGAATGGTAAAATTTTTCATTTGCATAAATTTTAGATAATTCTGAAATCTCATTGGAAAAGAAACCTGATGTTGCTTCAGAAAATGAAAAGATCTACAAAACTGAGATATATTGAAATGTTCTCAAAATGAAGATACAGTAAAATGAAGATATAGTGACATGAACTAAGTGTGTCTAAAACTTTTCATTGGCAGGTAGAAGGAAACTTTGTATAGCAATTAATGTCAATAATTTCCAGGTTTAAGCTATCTTTCTGAGACAAGAAGGTACCATTCTGATTTTTCATGTCAAGTTAATGAAAACTGAAAACCACCTATTAAAGACATTTGATGCAATTACATTGACTATTAGTGAAGCCATTTAGAAAAAATCCTAAATTTTTTCTACAGCAAATATATCTGATTTCTGATTTGAGTTATGCTAGCTTCAATGTGTCCTTGCTGCAATTTACTCAGTATTTTTTAACATCAGAGTTGACATTTTATTCTGTAAAAATAACCATAACTTGTGAAAACCAATAGTCTTAACATTCTCTTTATGTAATTTTAGTTACTCATTCTTTCATTGTAAAGCATACTTTCAAGACCACAAAACACATGTGCAACTATCTGAAGATGCGTATACTTATGGATATGTCCTATCTATATGCAATGTAGGTTTGTATACATTCTATGATATAATGAATTCAGATTTTTCAGGGGTATTTTCAAAGTGTCAGTGTCAGGATTGGGCATATCTCTTAGCAGTGGCTCAGAACTGTGACCTACTAAGTGACAACTTTTCCAAATTAGAATCTGAAAATTTGAATCTGGAGCTATCTTTAGAATGGAGTACAAAAAGTTGTGGTATTTGGTCTTGTACTTTATAATTTTCCAGGGACTAAGAACTGGTTCTGCATGCAATTTGACAGTCTTAATATGAACAGTTCTTTGTGATACGGTGCATTGTTCTTTATCAATTCGTATTTTGATCTGTGCTTTCAGATAGGTACAGACTGTATGTACTCCATGTAATTGTCCATTCTCTGAAAAAGGAATTTATAGGAATAAAGGATACATTAAAATTATACCATAGAGAATCGTAAACAGAGAGACATTAAGATTGGTACAAACCAAACATATATGTAAATGTATGAGTGTGTGTAAGTACCAGAAAGAACAACATAGCAAGTGTTAAAAACATTGTCTGTCCTGATAAAAAAGAATACCATCCCAACATTTAAAAGTTGGTATCAAAAGCAGGTGGCCTGTACTCCTGTATGACAGCAAATGACTCTCCATTCTAAAAACAAGAGGCCAGCAACAACATGGTAACATATCAGTTGTGCCCTTTTTTTTCATGTTAACCCACCAGGAAAACAGATGTATTTCCATTGTAGAAAAACAGCTTTGATTATAATTTAGAATAAATAATGCATTATTAAATATGTTTAACAAGTTCACTTATAGAAATAAGCTTTCTGTGTTCCATTTACTCTCTCATTCGTGTTCCATCTACTTCTAAAACATAACTTGAGGAAAGACAACATGAACCATTCATTTTAAGTTGAACTTGGAAACCTTTCTGATAACTGACCCAAACCCATAAGAAGTCAAAAAAGTAGATCTGATCCAGACCTATAAATATTTTGAAAAAACATGTTTAAGCATTTGTATTATGTTAACATGTTTTTTGTAATACTTAAGTATAGCTTCCAGCAGATTTCAAATTCTATTATTAATTTTAATTCTTCACAGAATCACAGAATTGTAGGGGTGGGAAGGGACCTTCAGAGAGCATGTAGTCCAACCCTCCTGTGGAAGCAGTTTCACCTAGAACAGGATGCATAGAAATGCATGCAGGTAGGTTTTGAGTATATTCAGAGAAGGAAACTCCACAACCTTTCTCGGCAGCCTGTTCAGTGCTCTGTCACTCTCAAAGTAAAGAATTTTTTTTGCTCGTTCATAGGGAACTTCCTGTGTTCCAGTTGTACAAATTCATGTAGTAGTAAAAACACATCACTAATTTTTTGAAACTCAAAAACCGTCATATGAGCCAATATTAATTCTATACATAAGGCAGAAAATTTGGTATAGAAAAATAAATCCCCAAGTAGAAAAGTACTATCAACAAACTTGTTATGCCGATTAAAGGCACCTTCTACTTTGCCAACAAACAGTTTATAAGTAAAATCTTATACTTAAAAAGCAAGCTTTCAGGCAGGAAGAACCCCAATGAACTCTTTTTTATATCTTTAGAGCTAAAACTTTAGTGACCTTGACTCTAAGTTTTGAAGCTAATACTCATTTTAGAATATTATTTACATAAATGAAAAATGAAGCCATTGCACAGTAATTAGACAGAAATTATTTGTTTAGAGTTAGAAAAAATTTTGTCAATAATTATTCTGTGAAGGACTGAAAAAAGACCCTTTCTAAATACAAAATAAGAAATGAGTTTCTTTTAGTTAGGAAGCACAGTCCTCTGCACTTAAAAATCCTCTTTATGTCTCAAGAGCTGTAATGCCTAAATTCATTTAAGTGAGAAAAATTAAGTTTATTTTTTTATGTATGTTTTATACATAAGTGTGAAAAAAATATAAAAATATATATTTATAACTCTATTTCATTTACATACAGGTTCTCTAAACTAATGGATCTGTTTATAGGTTTTTAGACAGTACATTGTAGTAGTTATGCATTACAATTTTAATTTTTTTCTTTATTTCATTTTTCCAAACTTACATTGCATAACATCAAGCTGGGGACTGAGAATTCTTAGGCCCAGCAGCAGTGCTGCAGTAACAAAATACATGAATTAACAGATGACTGAGCTACATTTATAAGAAATTACATGCTTTTAGAGGATGCTATATTCTCAAGTGAGTTATTTCATCTTTGTCACATCATGGTCTCAGCACGTTTTTTCTGTTTTCTGACTACGTATGTTGTGTTGTCAAATAATTTAAACTCTGATTCACTCATAAGAAATCTCATGAGGAAATGAGATTTTTTTCAGATGGTAAGTTCCTTCTAGTTATATTCCACTTATCCCAGCACCGGAGCAGCCAGGTGACAATGTGCTCGCCTGGAAGTCGGCTGAAATCTTTTCGCATGTCCCGCAGCTCACTCAGGGACAGGGATCGAGTGATTATCTCTGGCTCTGCCTCCTCCTCCTGTTCTCGTGATGACCTTGGATCATCATCATCCTTCACTGAGCGAACTGACTTCTTGGTGTATTTCTTCTTCTGGATAGGGGCAACTGATAGGGGCACAGGTTGGTCTTCTGGTTCAGTTGCAGTGCCTGTCACTGGGATTGGAGTGGTCTCAGGGTCTGCTGCAGAGGTTGGAGTAGCTGCCGTGTCTGTTGCAGAGGTGTCAGTAGCCAAACTGCCTGTCGGCCTTGTTTCCATTTCTTTCCCCTGGGGATGCTGCACGACATTGAGCAATGCTTGGTAGATACTGGCCAAGGCCCAG
>BJBW01003988.1:3648-34633 GCA_004320125.1 Scolopax mira
ACTTCCCTCCTTGACTTTAAAAATTGAAGCAGTAACTTCCATTGAAATCTGGGGATCTAGGTTCTACAGCTTCAAAATGGATCCTAAGTTGGCATTAGGATGCTACACTACTGGTTCTCACAGATCATCTTGATTTTTTTTTTTTTAAATAAAACCCAAATTTATCATGTCAGCATACTGTAGTTTATGCTGAGACAGCTGTTTGTAGATGCTTTAATTAGCAGAAATCGGTAACTATTTTATAAAGATTCAGCTTCAAAGTTTTGTGCTCTGTAATTTCTGGGGGCCTGGAGCTGGAACATGATCAAAATATGACCAAACATAATTACTTTTTGTAAAATTGTTTCATTATGATATAGGCTGGGATTCAATTACTTTCCTGTCTAGTGTCGTGGCGGGGGGGGTCGATGAATAATTGCATTGTGTATAACTTTTGTCATCCCAGGAAGTAGTGTAACACATTTTACATTAGTGTCTTCCTTCCAGCAACTTCTGTCAGTAGTATAACTGAGTCCTTACCGGTCCAGTGCACAGAAGGCAGCACCCAGGAAACTCAGTCAACTTTAGATTCTACATCGACTCCATCTATGCAGCCAAGGTGAGCTGTTTCTGTCTGCTACTCTCTGGTTTTACGTGAAGAACTGTATCGAGATGATTAAATGTAGTGTACTGATGCTGCATAATTAAATGCTAGGACCTGTGTTAGCAGTTTAATCTTACAGATTTTCCTAACTGTAAAACCTGGGACCTCACAGTAAATAGGAGGTCCGTCTTGCATTCAAATGCAAATTTGTCTTTAGAGTTTTGCCTCAAACAGGAGCATTGCCAGCTCCCTGCTTTTCTACAGAGATTTGTCTGGCTGGTCTTCTGACTCCATAACGTGCAGTTGGTGGTATGTTTACCAAAGGAGAGCTCTTTTCGTCTTAGAAATTTGAGGATTTTGTAAAATGGCAGAAAGCTGTTGACTGGAGCTCTCATAAATAAATGCATGATAATGCATTACCAGACTAGTTGCTTTGCAAAAAGTGGAACAAACTAGAACAGGGGAAAGATACCTGAATCTTAGTACAAATTGTGCTACTGAAACTGATTTCTTATTAAACAAGCAATTTCCAACTGGATTATTGAAGGAGACATAATGTCCTCTTGTAAATCACTCAGACTTACTAAGTGCTCTCCATTTGTAAAAGCTAAATATTTGTTTATTTAGTGGCTGCATTTCAGTTTAGAATGAACTGACAGCAACTTAACCAACAGCAACTTAAGTGCTTTAGAAATATTTTAAGTGAAAAAAATTAGTGTGTTATATTGTAGAAGCAAAGTTGCAGTAGTATTCATTCTGACTTTCCTTTAAAAATCGGAATGTAGTAAAACACAGGCCAAGAGCGATTTCATCAGTTATTGTTGGCTGATTCTGTTCAGACTGTTTTCTGCTCCTTAGCTTTTTATAGGAGGTGTTATCTCAATGCTTGGATCCTGCATATGAACTGAAAGCTAGGTGCTGTGCTTGATGCTGTATTTGGTCTTTCCATTCTGGGATTTCTAATTGGGGTATAAAATAGCTCTCTTACCCTGATACAACTCTTCTGGTATGTGTTTAAAAAAAATAAAAAAAACAACCGTTCAGGTCAATGCAGAGAGGTGAAGCAATTACAGTGCCTTGGGTTTGTTTTCTCATGTAATCTTTATAATACCATGGAAGAGGAAAAAAAGTATCTCTTTGATCACTGACTTGGCTACAGGAGAAACTAATGGATGGTTGCTCTTAGACTTGCACTTCAAAAAAATCAGTGTCACTTAGGGTTTTTTTTCCAAAATAAAAATAGGGATTCTACTTCAGTCTCTGGTAATACCTCAGTTACGATACTCTGAGGAGATGTCTGCTAAGTTGACAATGCCCTTTTGTAGGTGACCAAACCTGCCCTTCAAGACCTAAATGCAATTCTTGGTGATTAAAATTGCAACCTCAATACCCTGGTTGTGTCATGGACTACTGATAAGGCTTTGCTGGTTCATGAGCTGCTGGATAATCCAATTTCTTGGATTCGGAGTGAATCCCTAAGTGGAAAGAGAGAAGAAAACAGGGGAAATGGGGTAGTGCTACCTTCTGCTTGGGACTTCAGCTCCATATTGTTCCATAATAGAGCTGCTGGATGAGTGGCTTGGCTACAGGTGACTGGTAGTATTGAGTCTGCCTGCCATAACTCTCCAGGATGCTCATCTCTGAGTTTTCAGCCATGCTGTGATTTTTAGCAGTGTGGTTGACAGGGGTGGAAAGTTTGGCCAGCACCACTTTACACTGAAATTCTAAGGGGTTCCATGTACAGCTGCAGATGCTTTATTACTGGAAACACTGACATGCTGCAATTTTCTTGTTCGTATCACTAGGACACCAAAAGTAGCTCCTCTACAATTATCTTGCTGACTTATGCTATAAAATCCTTGCATATTGAATGTTGCATTGTTGCTTCTGTGTAGAAGGATGGTATACCAAACTACCCCCAAATTTTTTTTTCCACTTCTGACAGTTGAACTGGTTTATTGCATTCAATATGACTGCAAAAATAACTTTTTCATCAATTCAGATTTTCCAGTATCTTTAGACACTGTGGCATTTTAAAATAGAAACAACATCAAGGTGAAGTATTGCCTGCATGTTTTCTCATCAGCATGTACTCTTAATGTATTTCTTTCAGGAATGCTCTATAGAACATCAACGTGCCTCATAAAAATCATAACTTTTTCTTTGCCCCCCAGCCCTGTGTCAAGTCAGTCACTTTTAACAGAATCTGTAGCATCATCCCAACCGGATAGTACGGCTGTGGACAAAACAGTACCTGAGACAGAAGATTTGCAAGGTTGGTGCCTAATTTTGGAGACAGAACTCATGGGTAATGTTTTTAACACTTTGACTGTTCCTAATATATTCCTGTTCAAGTGATGACTTATTCTCCAACACAAATATTCTAGAAAATCTGAAGGCAAAATAAGGATAAACCTTTTTTTCTTAAAAGGCAAGTCTTAAACTGAAAACTTTTGTGTTTAACTGGCAATTTCAGTATCTGCTGTAACAAGTGTTAATTGGGGTTGGAAATGCACATCATAAATCAATGTTCTGTTTCTATCTTTATGCCATAGCTATTACATGCAAGTAGAGTTTTGAGTATCTGTTACTTCTCAGAGTAGTCATTTGCAGCAAATATCGCAGAAGTTTATGAGCATGTTTGTGATAGAGGGTGTTATGACATAGCTGTTATAGGAACAGTGTTAGTGTCTTGTATAAACTTGAAACACCTATATAAGAACCTTTTGCCAGTGAACTGTAGTGCTGAAATGTTTTGAGCCACTGAAATTCACTTTATCAAATACAAAATTACTAAACCAGAAACTCTGGTTTCTTGAAGAAAAATGGCTGAGTGGGTGATTTTTAGCTATATTGGCCTGAAATCCTTATTACTAGTGCAATGGAAAGGATTTTTTTCTTTGATTTTTTTTTTTCTTTTTATGCGCAGGCTTTCAGAGCTTAAAACTAAAGAGTTTTTAATAGTATTTCTTAAGAAAATGCAAAAATGCCAGATAGTATACAAAATTTGCTCAGACTTGTAATCCGTAGACATTATAAAAGGCATTTAAAGGTAAGTCAGTAAGTATTCTGCCTCTACTTCTGCTGACACAGCTAAGGCTTTAGTGGGTAGAGTTACATTTCTGTAGACTAGTCTAAACATAGGAGTTTAGCTTTTCCACAGATACAACATGTAATTCCACTTAACGATGCTAAATATAAGTTCTTTCATGGTACCTCTGGTACCAAAGTCTTGCTTTCCAGTTACTTTTTGAATCCTGAGCTCTTCTTATTTATAGGGTGGAATAGAAAAGTCATTCAGCTGCTGTACTGAGTGAGGCAACTTCCTCATCACACAAACAGTAGCTGTAGAACTCAGAGAAAAGGTTTTAATGCTAATGCCCTTTTGTACTAGCCTATGAGATGTCAATTATTAGAAACATCCTTAGTCTTAAAAAGATATGTTCTAGACATAAAGGTGGGCTTGCAAGCTAGATTTTCAGTTGATCTCCCTGTGGGTAATACAGATGCAGCCTGTTCTGCAGTTTGGGGAACCTGGGATGTGCTGCGTTGCCAGCTGTAACCCAGCTCCCACACAAGTACATCCCTTTCTGGGAATCCCAGGAGTAGAACATCTCAGTGGGGCACGTGAATATTGCATTGTAGGTTTCCCCACGTTTGGATGTGGTGTATGTCAGAATATAAAGGCAACTTCTGTAAGATGATCTTCCTGCTGCCCTGCGTTTCTTTTTCCCTTCTTGTCAGTCTCATGATTCTTAGTCTTCCATCCAGTGCCTGAATTAGTCTCTCTGTTTACACACATCTCTTACTTGCTTGGCTTAGCTGTAAGTTGAAACTCTAGGTTTGCAGCATCTACTATCTTTTCACTGGGAGGTGGCTGGAGTGCTTTATTTTAAAATAATCTTTAATGCTTCTACTGTGGGGTTACTTGGGTCTGTGAAAAGACTTTTCCCAGCACATTTTCAGAGGAATGTTTCTCCTATCCATTTGGATAAACTTACGTTCCTTCTAATTCTCCACCTCTAAAGTTAATTCTCCCTATGAGAAGGTAAGAGAGGCTTCTCAATTAGAAGCTTTGATTTCAGGGGTGTGTATTCACATTTTACAGTATGTATTTCAAGGTTCAACCTATATCAGGTGTTTAGAGTGCTCAGCTGTGTCCTGTGTCCTTTTCTTTGTACCATAGTGATTTCTAAACTAAGAATACCACTACCATGTAATTGCAGTTCTAAATTACAATCTCTATTTATAACTCACTCTGGCAGGGTCAGCCTAATTTTCTAAAGAGTTGCTTCTGTACTATCCCTTAACTGAAAATAATAGGAAATGTAGTATTTCCAGTTTTAAAGTATTTTGCTTTGCAAGTGTGATTTTTGTAAAGAAAGCAGTTTATAATAGATGCAAAGTGAATTTCATTGAATTGTTGTCACAATTGTGCATCCTAAAGTTTGGAGGTTTTTCCCCATATCATTCAGAATTTTAATTTTAGGCTGCTGACAAGAATGCAATAGAAATGTGTGAATCAAAGTTATTTAGTACTGTCTGGCTTTGTAGCCTTTAAAAAAGAAAATAAGTCACAGAACTGTGGGATTTAGTCCCAGACTGAAGAGCTTATAATGCTACTCCTGTTGATGCAGGGGAGGAAAAAAGAAATTATGTCTGCTTTGATCATTTGTTCCGTATTTATTCTGATAAAAATCTTGCTTTGTTGGAATGTCTGTTCTGGAGCAAATTGTTTTAAGGTTTTTGTGTAATAAGTCTATCGTAGCTGTGTGTAGCTGAGGTCCTCTTAACTCATCATTTAACATAATTTGCTCAGCTACAATAACAATGAATGAGTGGGTGAATAGTTAGGCTTTCTTGGATTGCTACTGGCTTTTTTTTTAAAGCAGGCAGGTAGATGGGACTTGAGCTGTGTGTGTGCAGTCCTTGCTGTTTGCAGACAAGCTAAAACTACAAAGGGGTACAAATCCCCAAAAGCAGTTCAGATTTGTCTTCACTGGATTTATGCATTGCAGAATAGAGGAAAACTGTGGAATATCTTAATAAATGTAGATTTTACATTTAGTGATTGGATGATAATCACAGAATCACAGAATCTTGGTGGTTGGAAGGGACCTCTGAGATCATCGAAGGTGATATCATCATAATGATTGTAGGTATGGAACACTGCAAAAAGTCCAGATGCTAGGTAGGGGCTAATAGAAATCTTTTCATTTAATATTCTTAAATATCATGAACATACTGTTAAACATGACCTACAATGAAAGTCATTAAGGTACAATCCAGCTTTTCTAGCAGCTTTCTTCTTCTGAGCATCTCTCCAACTCATTGCAGATAGCTTCGTGGACTGCTGTACCTTTTGCTTGACGTTATGGCCCTGTTAGGAGTAGCCAGTCAGGATTCCTTATTTGTTAGCCAGGGGCTTAGTGGGGCTGCCTTCCAGCAAGCTTCACTTCTCTGGGGTTAACAAGTCTGAAACCAGCCCGGTCAGGATTCACGCTTTGTATTTCAGGGAGGTTTTTAAAGGTAAGTGAAACTTGTCATGGAAGGCAGGAGCACTCCACCATATACGTTATGGAGCTCTTAAAACTCAAGAACCTAAGGCTAAAAGTATACATGATATTAACGGGTGAGCTTTTAGCCTCTTTGAGAGTGAAAACTTCAGAGGACCACAACAGTTGCTCTAATTTTTGAACTCGTTGCTAAATTGGAGAAGTCCATATAAATGTAATCAGTGCTGTAATATGATGTGGTTAGTATTTTGAAAAATCAAAATATTAACTAAGATTTAGCTAATTAACTAGCCAAAAGATGCATGGCTGTTCATGTCGATGAAGTTACCTGGTTTTGGACTCATCTAGGACTTTTGTGAGATGGCTGATTCAGTTTAAAAAAACCCAAATATTAAAACAATTAACTTACTACAGAATTTTACATGGATATAACCTGAACCTACAATGAATGCTGTTGAACTAAGGGCATCAACTCAGTGGACCTTATCATGGCTAGTTCAGTAAACAGAACTGGAAAGGAATTGATGGGATACTTCTGCCTTTTGTGACAGTACCAGGGGCTCAGAGGTAGACTATGATTAAGATACAAGTGTAGAAAACACTATAGGCTATCCTGATTTGCTGAATGAGGGAGAGGGGAAGCATTCACAAAGATTTTAAAACTAAATTCTGTAGGTAGTTGTGCTTTTATTTAAATTACCTCTTCCTAATGCTGAAACAGTGTATTTCAGGCTGATTACTTCAATTTAGGGTTAAATGTGAAAATGTTAGAAAGTGTAGGGATTTTCTGCTTAGATGAACCTCTGGAGAGGTGGGTATTATTCTTCTTAAGTCGGGTCAGATGCACGTAAGAGGTAAAGTTAGTTGTTAATCGTCTTCCTGTGGGAATGAGGAACCTTTTTTTTTTTTCTTTGAAAGAACAGAGAAGGTGTTGGGGATCATGTAGCAAATGTACAGAGTTCTGTCTTGTGCCTGCAGGGATGCCAGGACTGGAGTGTCCTTTATCTCACGGGTGCTGTTTTTGTGGTCAGAGTACACAAAGTTCAAGCAGGGCTGGCACAAGCAAAGCAGTGGCAAAAGCTTCTGGGTCTAGGAGGAAATCCAGACTCTGCTTGTTTTGATCAGCTAAGAACCTGCCCTGTAAAACAGGGCACTTCTAGTGGCCAGCCCAACTTGTTCAGCTCCAGAAAAAAAAAAAAAGTGTGTTCATGCTTTATTCTTTTTTGGTTAATTGGCAGCTTGTACTGTTGCTGCTGGTGCTCCTGTTCCCTGGCTACAGGCAGAGCTGGGGCTGGGGGAAGGGAGGGAATGGGTTCAAGCAGAGCAGCATCCTGGAATCCAGACAAAGTGCAGGGGCTGGGAGCGGCTGCAGCACATTTCCTGTGAGCTCCAGGCTGGTGGGTTCTGCATTTCACCTGGTTTTTTCCTGTTGTAATCATCACAGCTAGCTCATAGACCGAGCACTAAACACTGACACTTTGTCATCTAAAGGTGGCTTCAGTGGTTGGGATACTCATGATTGCCATCGAAGATTTTGAGTCAAATCTCTGGTTTATAGAATTTGCAAAAGCAAACTGGGATCTAAAATTTACAGTTACTACAGTAGATACAAAGTGGCTCGTGGCAGCAGTAGAAGAATCTTCCCACTCAGTTCTACACTGAGCAGCAGTACTTAAGTATTTTTAAACCTTTTTAATGTGGGAGCCATACGCTGAAAGAAAATGTAAGTACATGTGTATTAGCCTTGTTATGCAGGGAACAGGGCTGGGTTTTCCTAAATTTGGCTGATAGCTACAGAGGCTTTTGGTAAAACTTACATTGAGGTAACTGGTTTTTGCTATAATAGGAAATGCAAACTTGAGAACGGTAGCTGCTAAACACTAATTCATGGCATGAAGCTTTCTTAATGAATTAATAAACTCTGCAATGACTCTTCTGTATAACACTGCAAGAGTTCATTTGAGTAAGTCTTACTGCTTCTGATATTTCTCACATCTCTTAATCCTTACTGCTTTTGCTTCTTATCTTGCAAAGCTTTGAATGTTATCTGTCCACTCAGAAATGTGCCCCTTTACATCTGTTCAAAGCTGTTGAAGCTTTTTTTTTTTTAATCAATTATTGTAAATTGCAGGACAAAGAAAAGCTCTGCTTCTAACATAGATGGTGACTTTTTTAGACGATTTAATAAACGATCTATAACAGCTTATCTTTGCTAGATTAACCTTTGGGAGATACTCTCCACTTGGGCAAAATCTTTGCAGGTGGTCAGGAATTTTGCTACCCATTGATGTTGGTTGGTACAGACTACAGTGTTTTGATACACTGCAAAAGTGAAACATGTCCTTACCTTTCAAATAAAAAAAAATAACAAAAGAACTTCATCTGAATAGCAGCAGAGGAGAAAACCTCATCAGGATTATCATGCAGAAGAGCCGTTGGCTGCTGTGGAACTAGCACAGAACTGCATCTGACAGTCTCTGCCTAAAAAAAAGTCCAGCTGCACAGAGGTGCCTGTAGCTTTTTACCTGACAAACATCTGGGCTTGCTGTTGTATTCCCTTCCTTACAGTGTTGGTTCTAGCTCTGCTTCCACTGATGCTCCTCCCAGCTGGAGCTTGCTTTTGTTCTTTGCCTCTTTGCTGCAAATACTCCTAGTTTCTGTAGACCTGGCTCACTGGAGCCTTGTCCTGCTGTGATCTAGTAATGTGCTGGCTGGCAGAGATTGGCTTTTAGCCCTTCTTGAAATGAAGTTGGGCTTTTTGGTTTCTATTTCTGTTTTGTAATGTAAGGAAGGTGCAAATACTTGAGGAAAACCAGCCAATTTCTATTTTTACCTGGGTCAGGCAAATACTACCATTACTTGTTTATGTTCTACCTCACAACCTGTAACCTGTCTTTCAAATGTGAGAGAATGTTAAAGTAGTCAGTCTGACAGTTTTCCTAGCAAAAGGGTCTTTAAAATGAGGTGTTTACCTGCTTCCTTCTGGGTGTCAGGAGAGTGTGCCTCCTCCCCATCAGTCTGTGTGTCCTGAGCTAAGGGGATCTCACACCAGGTAGTGAGTAGCCCTTGTGGAAGCTTTTTCCAGGTAAGCAAGAGCAGGAGTGTCACAGTGGTAGAGATTGTTCTGAAACGCTGCATTTTGTGTGGCCTCAGCACTGCAGCCTTCAGCAAAAATAATGTTGATTCAGTATTTGAGAAGGGAGTTCTTACTCAACTAATCCTAATGAATGCAACGCTTCTTACAAGTAGACTTTTTTAGGAACTGGACTAGTAACACTGGTGGGGAAACTCTGGGCGTTGGATTCTCTTCCCAGATCTGACAGCACTTAATCTTACTTTTAAACCTAATTTTTAGTTATTCTGGTTTTTGTGGTGTTTCTGTACTGCTTTGTATGAGCATTCAGTGAATTCTCAAATTAAATTGAAGGTCCAGAAGGAGGGAATTCCAGTGCCACTACTGAGAGTCTGTTACACTTCAGACTCAGAAGCTGCAGCAAAATGGCAAATGCTAAAACCTAAATTTTCAACATGGGCTTTAGATTATCACATGACTTGGAGAAAAGGCAGAGATGCTGAGGTGTGTTTTTTTTTTTTCCCTTTTGTTCTTATTAACCTCTTTTAATGCTAGCTTCAGTGTCAGAGAACGCAGAGCCTACACCTGAAGAACAAGACAAGTCGCTTGACAAACCAAAACAGAAAAAGAATCGTTGTTTCATGTGCAGGAAGAAGGTTGGACTTACCGGTAAGAGAGTCTGTTTTCACTTTTCTTAGAGAGACTTGTTTAGCCTTTGGACCTTTGAAAGTTTCTTCTCTTAGGGGGAAAATGGAGCATGGTCATTTTGATGTTGATTTGAAATAAAACTTGGCCGAAGGTGCTTTCTGCTTGGCTCTCACTAGATTTAATCGGTCATGTATTAGTTTCTTTTTTAAAATTCCTGACTTTAAGTGAAATTCATAACTCCAGATACCTTCCCTTTGGAAGTGCTTAGCTGAGGCATTGGATGATAGTTTGCTGCTGTCACTAACCAGCTTTGCAGTGGTTCAGTGAAAGGGCCAAAGAAAACTTGAGTTCTGTGGGTGAAGATTCATAAATAAAGGGAAAGAGCAGGAGGTCTCTAGGAATGTATTTTGTGCGAGTGTATTGTGTGGTAAGAAGGAATGGTCAAATCAAATCTTACTGTAATCGTGTAAAAAATATATTATTTGTGATTTTTATGCTTTCTGCAGCAGAGGCTCTTTGGCTGATTGACACTGGTGACTGAGATTTATTGCTAGTGAGTGAACATATTCAGGATTTAAACCAAACCAGTATAAATAAGACTGTTGAAATATCTAAGCTAATGTTTCTGTCCACAGGGTTTGAGTGTCGGTGTGGAAACGTCTACTGTGGTATGCACCGTTATTCAGATGTACACAGTTGCTCTTACAATTACAAAGCTGATGCTGCTGAGAAAATCAGAAAAGAGAATCCTGTAGTTGTTGGGGAAAAGATCCAGAAGATCTGAACTGCTGCTTCTGCTGGAATACAAAATCTTCTGACCATCTGCAGATTAAATTGACTTGAGCTTTTTTCCTTAGTCATCAGGAATGTAGAGCAGTGTATCTTGCCTAGACCTTTTAATCATGCATGTCATCAGATGAATAGATTTTTTTGTTTTTGTTTTTTTTTGTTTTGAAAATGACTCTGAACATTTATTTTCATTGCAGTTTTCTGTGGCTGAAGACTTAAGTAAACTTTACAAGTATTATCCTTTAAGATCATTCTAATTTTAGTTGAGTGCAGAGGGCTTTTATAACAAACGTGGAGAAAATATTGGAGGGCTGTGCTTTTCCAGGATAAAACATGCATGCATTAACTTTGCAGTTTGTTTTCTTGTTGTATATAGCTTTTCTCTGCAGCACAATTTCCTTTTTTTGATAATGCCTTGTATGGCACAACTAGTTATCAGTAACTGAATGTATTTTAATCATTATGGCTGCTTCTGTTTTTTTTTTTTTCCATTAACGAGGGGTTATACATGTTCGCATATTAGCTTGTTTGCACCCTCTACCTATTTATGTATGAATCATTTGTAATGAGAGTGTGTGCTGAGATTGTCTGCGTGGTTTTGTTTTTTTAAAATTGGTTTTTGTTTTTGTGTGTGTGGGGGGAAGGCTGTATGCACTTCATTGACTGCAGGTTTCATTGGGATAACATCCATCAGTCTGTCTGTACACAAATATGAAGAATGATCTGAAGTATCTGTGCTGTATTTATGTTTATCCACGTCTTAACTTTGATTAAATAAAATTTAAAAAATCAAAGCCCCTGCGGCTGTCACTGGCATCTGTAATTTGGATTTCTCTTGCTTTGTTTTGATGAGAACCTTCCATTGGTGGTTCCTTTCCTCACAAGTGTATTGAGCCACACGAGACTGTCCATATCCCAGTGCCAGCTAAGTTCTGGGTTAATTTCTTTTTTACCTTTTCACCTATAACTATCAGACTACAATTTCCAGAAGCTTCCTACCTTATGCATTGATACGTTCTGCCCAGAGAGTTCTGTGCTTCCAGTGCAATGAGTCACTTGTGTGCAGGAGTTGGGGTCACCTGTGACAACATCCTTAAGTTGGGGTAGACTTAGAGGTGAAACAGATGTGACAAGGCTGTGGATCTATCTGTGATTCTGGTTCTGGGAAATACAGCAGTGGAGTGTGTGATCCCGTGCCCAACAGACAGCACAACTTGGAGTTAAGTGAGATGCTGGTTCTTGAGACAGTTCCTTTGGTGAGATGGCCTTACTCTTGAGGTTTAAAATCCGTAGACTTGAGCGTTGAACGCTGTCACAACCACCCTCTGCATGCTCCTCAGCAGATCTACAGGCTTGTAAGTGATCCCTATGTGGGGGCAGGAGGAATTGTGCTTTTATTGCCTTGTGAGGGTGCTCACTAACTTTAATTAAGACCGTCTGTCCTGTCAGATCAGAATGTGTGTCTCAGCCACTCAGGATGAGAGGTTTACGTAGTACTCTGGTACCTTCAGCCAATGCTGCTTATCGCCAGACTTAACAGCACACTAAAGCAGAACTAATTCCTCTCCAGATGGCTCTGATCTGCAGTTGAAATTTCACTTGGTGACTTGCTGCTGCTTTCAAGCATTTGTGAAATAAATGAGATTGTGTGGCTTCATTTAAAACATTAAATTTTTAATCAAAGCTGGCTCCATCCTTTAAAATTCTGAATGCTCTTTAAAAGCTGTGGCTGACAATTAGTAGATAAAGCACTACATTTAGCATATAAACACTGGCAGCAGCAAGAGCTTTCTCTATCAGATAGCTATAGAAAGTAATCTGCAAGACCCAATAATAAAAGAAGTATCTTGTGCTTGCAAAAATGGCTTAACCGCAATCTATGAAGCACGTGGGTTTTATAGTAAAAGAGGGAATTAATAACTCTTACTGGCAAGTTTTGGTAATGGTCTGCCTTTTTATGGGGCAAAGATCCTGTATTTCCTCAGAGCATTTGCTAAAACTTCCTCTTACACAGCACAGAGCTGGAAGAGCAGCAACGTCTTCTCTCTGGTAGGTGTTTCTCAGCTTGCTTTCCTCTTCGCTGCCACTTCTCTAATCCCTCTCTTCTCGGTTTGACTCCTCCCTCTTCCCTATTTCTGGTTGCTCTCTTCCTTATCCTAAAAGTGTCCTTTTCACACCCCTACACACCCTCCCCTCCAGTCCACCTTCCATCTGACACTTTGGGCCAAGCGGAGAGGAGACGCTCTGGACTTCAAAATACAGGGGAAACCACTGACCAATCCTGTCTCTATTTTCTGGTATCAGAGAGACTGAAAGAAGACAAGGTACAAGAAGAGTGATGGCCTTGGGAATTGCTATACTCTTTGCTGGTGCCTGTTCTGAAGCGACACCTCCTCTGGCCCTTGATGATATTGGAGGAAATGTGACTACAAGAAGAAGCCTTGCGGTGCCATCAACAGGGCGTCAGGCGGGGCCCTTCTTCCACCTGTATCGTTCTCAAAGCATCCTCATAAACCTCCTTTGGCCTGGCTTGGTGCAGAGTTCTCCCAGTTTGGAATATTGAAACACTCCTGATACGTAAACCTGCATCCGCCTTTCCCTGGCGCTGAAGGATTGGGTGTCATCTTTGTTTGCTTTGGTATCGGCTGTGTGTTACCACCGTGGTGGATCTGCTGCTCAGTCTGGGTAACTTAACGAGGCTTCGTATTTTGTGTCATCAGCTTGAGGTTAGCGGGTGAACATTTTAACTAATACCAGCACGTTAGCAGCACTACAAGACGCTTGAGTAGACCTGTCTTCTCAAGATGCACCCTGTGTCTTTGAAACGTGCTTTCAAGGTGGTTTTGGAATAAGCAGGTTCTACTCAAGCCCAAAAACCTTGGCATAAAACATCTTCACCGTGTTAAAAACACTTCTGGCAATCAGCGTGAGGGAGCTGTACCTCAGGAGCAGGAAATTTTGCAGAAGTTGGTGCTACACTTTGTATTATTTAAGCAAGACCCCCTTTTAAATGGCACCACGTGACCTTGTGTCTCCATGAGGGAAGAGCTGTCACAGATGGGCTGTCATCAATGGTGGTGTGTCATCTTACACTGAGTGTCTGGCTGTACAGCCTGCAGCCTTTCTTCTAATGAGTCTTCTCTGCCAAGAAAAAAAAAAAAGAGCTGAGCAGGAAACTAGTTTTTTGGCTTGGCAGTCACAAGCATCTAACCATTCCGACTGAGAAGGGGTGGTCTGTGCTATTCAGTTCTGATTTCAAGGATGTTCCCTCACTGGTTTCTGCTTTTCCTGGATATGGGTGATTTTTCTCCTGCAGGTGGGAGAAGGCTGTGACTGGGAGCAGAAAGACCAGCCTCCCTTCCCTGCTCTTCAGGGCTGGTCGTGTGTTTGTATTGTGGTCTACAACTGCCTGAGAGGAGGTTGGAGTGGGGTGGGGCTTGGCTTCTCCCAAGTAATGAGCGATGAGAAGAAATGGCCTCAAGGTGCTCCAGGGGAGGTTTAGATTGGCTGTTAGGAAAAATTTCTTCACAGAAAGGATTATCAAGCGTTGGAATAGGTTGCCCAGGGAAGTGGTGGAGTTGCCCACCCTAGAAATATGGGCAGTGGTTTAGTGGTGGACTTGGCAGCGCTGGGTTAACCGATGGACTCAGTCTAAGATCTCTTCCAACCAAAACAATTCAATGATTCTTTCTCTCTGTTTTCAAGCTGCTTAAACCATTTGGAGAAAATGGAAGGACAAAGTGTTACAGAACTATAAAAAGCCCACAGAGCGGCAGTTTCAGGTGTGAGTTGTGCAACTTCCCAAGGGCCGCTGAGCTCCTGGTGGAGGAGCTGCTCAGCGTGGGCATCAATCATCGTTTCACCATTGCTCTGGCACGTAAGCCAGAGGCAGAGCTGCCCGCTCAGATCCCCCACCCGCAGCCAGGTACTGGTTAAAAGAAGAGCGATGGACCTTAAAAGAAGAGTTTTGTGTGAGGGTTTATCCAGCAGGAAGAGCCTGTTTCTCCTCCGGTTCCTACCTTGCTGGGAACAGTTAACAGCTGCTGACTCATGCAAACCTCTGGCACTAATTAACCGCTGCAGAGGGGTGGGATGGAGACGGGTCTGCCATTGGTTTGGGGCTGAGGACGGAGGGTGGGATTTGGTGCTTCTCTGCTCTGGGTTACAACATCTGGAGAGGATCTTCCTCCCAGGAAGACGTGCAGCAGCCCGGGAGGTGGGGGCTCTTGTCCATACGCAGGGTCTGCTCGGAGCTCAGCATGTCGTTCATCCAGGTAGACAAGGACTCAGATTTTCCTCTCCAAAATCTCCCCTACGGGGTTTTCTCCACTAAGGAGGAGGTGAGTAACAGCAACCTTTGTCCTTGGGCTGTCGTCATTGTTCCAAGACTATGAATAAGAGCAGAAATTCCCGGCAACCTGTGATAAAGGACAAACTTCCCAGCCGGAGACGCTTGCATGGGCTTCCTGACCCGACAGCAAAGCTGGAGCTGCCACATTGTCTTTTTTCTTAATGTGGTTATTTTGATGACAGCTTCTTCAAAATTGCACAAAAGAATTGAAACGTGCTGATGCTTACGAGAAGTGCTGTGGCTAATCCAGGCGGTAGTTTTTGTGTGTTTTTGACTGTTTTTGTGAAACCATTAGATCTGCGTTTGAGCCTATGACTCTCTAGGAGTGGCATAGTTTGCACTGATATTTTTTTTTTTTAACTCAATCCCTTACTTTCTGTGTGACTGACTGTGATCACACTGTCTCCCTTAAGAAGCCACGTTAAGTATTTTATTTTAATCCGCTGTTAATTCTGTAGCGCCCGGTCCCTCTTGCGTAACATGAACCATCATGCCCCATCCCTGGAGGTGTTCAAGACCGAGCTGGATGGGGCTTGGAGCAACCTGGCTTAGCAGGAGGTGTCCCTGCCCATGGCAGGGGCGTTGGAACTCTATGATCTTTAAGGTCCCTTCCAACTCTAACCATTCTCTGATTCTATGAACTGATAGAAGAGAAGAGTGAAGTCTGAATTGAAAACATTGTATCTGAAATGAGTGGTGTTTTCTTGTTTTCTGGCCTGCTCTTGGTGTGTTTTTAGTGACTGCAAAAGCATTAAGCCAGGGCACAAAAATGCATGTTTCCTTTCTGTCCTGTTGTGTTAAGGGGTGTATATTTATGCAAAAATGCATTAAACATGTAGAAGTGTGTTAACATTTAAAGCAGTGCCCAAAGGCTACAGATTGAGCTGCTTCAGGACTTATATGATCATGTAAGAAAACACAGTTCAACCATTCTTCCAAGGAGATAGCTCCCAATTCCCATTTTCATGAGAACTGAGCCCAGCCAGGCTGAACCTCACACCTCCGAGTGCCTGATGGGACGTGTCCTCCTGCAGAAAGGGAAATGAGCCAGGAGCTGCATCTCCGAAGGAAAAAAGCAAAGGATTTATTTATCATTGCTCAAGGAAACTTCATGATTATCTCCAGTTTCTGCTGTCTTGGCTTATCCATGCAGGTTTAAAAAAAAAAAAAAAGAGAATTTAAACCAGAAGATTGTGTTTTCTGATGTGGTATTTTCCAAAGATAAAACTGAGATGGTTCGTTTAATCTGTTCCTAGCTGTGTGTGTTGTTATCTAGCAAGTCTGGATTATATTTCTGCCTTCTCCAGTAACCATTCTCTAAAAAAAACATCTTCACTCAAATCCTGTGAAAAGACAGGCAAGGAATTATGGAAATTATTTCGGAAAATAATGTTCTAAAAGTAGCCAAGTGTTTTAACGATTTCAGGCTAAGGCAGTTGATGTCATTCCTGACTATCCCAGTTACAAATTAACCTGACATGACCTTTAGTTTTTTCTGCAGGGATGTTTGCTGAATAAATACTTATTATCACATTTGGAATCTTGTTTAGAAATTAAAGGTTAAGAAACAGGTTTAGGAGCACGGGTTTTCATAGGTGGTCATTCCCTTAGGGTAAGCTTGTTTTCATAACGACTGTAACTAGTTGGTCTTTATTTGCCTAAAGACAGGAATAATTGGAGTTTGTCTTTGAAGGCTGCAGGGTTTTTAGAACCCCCATCCCCGGCCAGCTGTGTCAGAGCTGCATGGGATGCTCCGTGCTGCTCCCCCACCATCGCCGCCGGCTCCACACACGCTTGGCACCGGGTGCCCTGCCAGTGCTGCGGTGGATGAACAGGGTCTTTGTGCCCGAGGGTGGGTGCATCTGTCCATCCAACACAGCCACGGCTTCCCTGACGGACGGGAAGCTGTCCCTGCAGCGAGGAGAGGACCTAGGCTACGGTTGGCACCCGAGTCGCGGGGATTCCTTGCGTGGCGTGAGGATGGGTTGTGAAGGGCAGCCTCGTTCCATGTGGTACAGAAATAACTGCCTTCCCGATATCGTCAGTGGGGTCCAGAGCACCCTTCGTCTTCTGGGGAGGAACCATGGTGAAGAAACGACTGTTTCTCTCTCCAATTACATGGTTACAGGGATGAGATCAATCCTCCCACAGCATGTCTATGCTTCAGTTCCCTGCCAGTAGAAGGAGGAATAGCATTTGCCTACTTCACAGTGTATTTCAGATTATTCAGGGCTTATTCTGCACTGCTTATCATTAACAAGAGGTGGGCAAACAGTTCTGGAGGGAAGGGAGCGGGGAAAGCAACCTCTGCTTGTTGTCCTATCCTTCCCGCAGAAGATGGGGATGAGGAGAAGGCTCTCTCCCACCCCTCAATGTCTGCAGGGAGTCTGCAAGGATGCTCTGCCTCTAGTTCTTAACATTTTTCAGCAGCCAGTCGATTTTAACAGTCAATTGCTGTGATACCAGACCCTTGTCCCTGATGGATTAAGCTCTCTGTGGTTGCTGTCGTGCCCCATGCCCTCTTGGGAGAGTTTGTGGGTACACACATAACCTCTTCTTCTCTTCCCTCTCGCTGCTTTGCAGCCCAGGCACAGGCTCGGGGTAGCGATTGGAGACCAGATTTTGGATCTCAGCGTCATTAAACATCTGTTCAATGGACCAGCCCTTGCCAAACATCAGCATGTCTTTGACCAGGTATTTATTGGGGTCTGGTGTTCTAATTTCCATGCACATTTTAGAAATATTCCATGAGGGATTTGAGCAATTTGTGGTGAGATAACGAACATGAATTGGAATTGTGTTGTGGGGCAGTCTCTGCCTACGGGGAAAACTCATCACACCTGTGCTAGGAGGCAGAGCAGAGCAGTGGGGGTCCAAAGGACGTTTTTGCTCAAAGTTTCATCAGACTTTGGCAATGTAGGGGTCTGACACAAAGCCTAAATATGATTTCGATCCCGCTTGTGCCTTCAGCACTTCATGGCAAGGAATCAGGTGGGATTTTAATGGCAGGGAGGTTGCGTTAAGGGTGAAGATAAATACAAATGAGCTCTGGCTGAGATATCAAAGCTGCTTAAGGTCTGAAGTGGTGTGTTAGGATGGGCATGATGCAAACACGCAGCATGTCCTGCTTCAGAGGACTTGTTGTGGTAGGAGGATGGGCAACCTGGGCAGCCACCATTGCAGAACCCCAACCCGCAGGCATTCAAGGCCAGGATGAAAGTGCAGCAAAATGTGGTCTTTCTCCTACCACCCCACCTCTCTATTATCCCCTGTCAGCCTACTTTGAACGCCTTCATGGGGCTGGGCCGGGCAGCATGGACGGAGGCGAGGGCTTTTCTACAGAAGCTGCTGTCAGCTGGCGAGCCGACCCTGAGGGACAACCCGGAGCTGCGGAGGAGGTGAGGAGGGAGCAGGGAGTCGCTTTCAGTGGAGCCTTTCAGTGGTGCCATGTACCACTCAGTGACACCAGGCACCAAAATGGAGGTCTGAACGTGGCCACCTGCTACCTAGGTGGGGTTGGACACTCTGAGAGCTTCCCCTCCTTAATTACATCTCATTAATCCTTTAGAAGCCCTGAGATCCAGGGTGTCACCCTCGGCCTGGGGACACCCAGGGCTGTGCCCGGCCCTGGTGCCCAGCTGCCCGTCTGGCCACATCCCCTCCGCCATGGCCTTCGATGGAGACATGGTGGCCAGTGTGTCCCCTCCAACCTCTCCCACCTTGGCCCTGCCTGTCCCACCCGGAGTCTTTTGGCACAGGGAGACTCCTCCAATTGCTCCTCAGAAACAGACCGATTTTGCCAGGTTTTAGCTAAATTTGTTGTCACAAATTGGCTTCAGGCCCGGGGCAGTGCCCTGATGTAGGAGTGGGAGGGGAGGGCTGTGCTCTGCTCCGTGCTGATGGCAAAATGTGTGTGTCCATTAATTGCACACCTTCTTTGTCTGGAAGGATGCTTTAAATGCTGCAAATGCCTGCCCCGGCAGCAAGCAGGAGCCATTCCTCCCTGTCCTGACAGGGTGATTTAGGCATAGACATGTGGGAGAGGGATTGAGCCACTGCTGGACACCTTCCTGAGCAGCCCCAGCAGTTCCAACCAGGCATCCTGAGAGCCACAACCCATAAAAACATCCTCCCTGTGCCGCAAAGGCAGCGATGATCTGCTCCTCAGCTGTGTGCGTGGTCACGGGGTGTCCCCCAGTGCCCCCCTGGGAAACCAGCTGGCTCCCCTCGAGACCGCCTTCCTTCCCACTTGCTACCCTGAGGGATGCTCCTTTCCTTCGTATCCATCCCAGTAACAGCAGTTTGGCCAATCCTCTTAGTTTTTTCTGCAAGGTTGGGTCTTTTTGTGCTGCGAGGCTTTGCAAAATAAATTAAGGAAGGCGCTCAGGGAGAGAGACTCAGCCTCTTACATCCTTATAAACCAAATTTTCTGGGAGCTGAAGTGGCTGTTTTTCATTTCAGAGCATTTGTACCTCAGGCTTCTGCGACCATGCACCTGCCAGCCCGCATCGGTGAGTCTCCCGCAGCTGAGGGATGCTCAGGGCTGCCCTTTGCTCCCACTCGCTGAAGCTGCTTTATTTCCAGCTCTCTCAGACAGGCAGATCACAGCTGTGACAGGGAATGGCTTTTGCAGGAGGCAGAAGTAGATTATTGCATGTAATGAAAGGTAGGTGCCATCTGTGACACGCGAATAAAAGCCTGTGGAAGCTCAGTAGCAGCCAGAAAATTCCTGGATGCTTTTTTTCACTAAATCAGGGTTGTCTGACTCTTGTCATCAGATTGGCACCACCAAAGGCCTTTGTGACTAGAGCCGGGCAAGAAACACTTGTTCAGTTTCCAACATTTTCCCCTTTTGCTATCAGAAAATAATTCAGCTCTTCCAAAGTTTTTCAAGGCAGATACTCCAACTCATAAACACGTGTGAGTCTCTGCTCCCAGACTATTACTCTGCATCCCAAATTGTGCTTTCATTCCCATGAGGCCGTGGGCTGCTTTGGAATGAGCATATCCATATATAAAATATTTTCTTGTTTTTAATAGAAATTTATAGTTGGACCCAAACCAACTTGATCGAAGTTGCTTCAGGGACGTGACCTTCACAGGAGCAGGGACCTAAACTTCCCTTTTTCCTGGCCAAGCCCTGTTCCCACTAGGCTTCTGGCTCCTGTGGGGCACAGCCCTGGTTTGGGACAAAGTCTAGCCTGACTCAGGGGAATCGTGACAAATTTCCATAGATGTGATACCTTCATGCAAATAGTTTCAGGTTGAATATGTCTTGACAAAAAATTGCTGGCTCTTAGCCCTCAGGAGTGCTGTGAGTGAGAGCACTCAGCTATAAGTTCTTTAGGTTTCTACTACACTTGGGTTCGGCTCTGTCCTGAGGGCAAGCCCTGGCTGTATCCTCTGCTGGGGCTGCAAGATAACTTACCCAGCTTGCAAAACAACTTAACATAATGTAAATACCCCCTCCCAAGTTGAGTTTTTTTCCCCCAGCCCCTTTGATTTCCCATCAGGCTGAAAGGTGGGGAGCTGTTTGCCCGGGATGGCAGCAGAGGGCAGCAGATGTCCTGAGTATGAGCCGATTCCCCCTCCTGGGTACCGCCGCCAAGCAAAAAGAGCAGTGGGACTTGGCTTGCCTCTGGAAAGCTGGCTGCTGCTTCGTGTCAGCATTTCACACACACACACACACACACACACACACACCCCCTTCTTTACTGGAGGCTTCAAAAACAAAAAAGAAAAAAAGAAAAGCCCAGCATAATTTATAAGGGAACTGTTAATCACCGCCTTTATGCCATTAAATACATCCCAGGGCTAATAATATTAAATGTTGCTACATGCCTCTGCTTAGCGCTCTCCCTCTCCCCTTTCCTGCTCTTTGCATTGCCAGCAGCGAACCATGTGCTTTAGTCCCAGCAGATGAGGGACTTTCCTACCACTGTTTCCTATGTTATGGGTTTCTTTCCATGCAGGAGATTACACTGACTTCTATTCTTCACGCCAACATGCCACAAACGTTGGGATCATGTTCAGGGGGAAGGAGAACGCTTTGATGCCTAATTGGTGGGTAGTTCAGCTTTTTCCTTTGGTGTAGCATTATTTCACATGCTTATCTGAATGTATATATACATTTTAAGGATCTGACTAGTCTTTCAGCAAGGTACTGGTTTGAGTTCCTCACAGATAAGAATCTGTACTTGTTCAAAGTTTGATAAGAGAACTGCAAACCATGTTTTGCCAGCCTTAGGCAAGTCTGCACTGCATTTCCTTGCAGCAGCTGTAGGTACAATGCAGCCCTCTGGTTCAAAGACAGATTTACCTTAAAAAATGGGGTTTTTGCTAAGTGACAAGAAAGCAGGGTTTAAGCTCCAAGGAGTTAAGTGGAGTGGTGGCACAGAAGTGCATTAGCACAGCCACATGGTGTTGGATTATAGTTTGTTCACCTCTTCATCTCAAAGCAAGTAAGGTACAAATGTCTGTGCCAGATCTTTCGCCTCATACCTTGCACCCCTGTGGTGCTTCCACCCCAGAAAGCTGCTCTGGCTGGTGATGGTTACACAGCTAACCCGTGTTCTGTGATGCTTTTTCACAAGGCTGCACTTACCCGTCGGTTATCACGGCCGGGCATCGTCTGTTGTGGTGTCTGGGACACCCATCCGGAGACCTGTGGGGCAAATGAAACCTGACAATGGTGAGTCCATGTTGGCTTTTAATGTGCCTTCCTATATTTTTTTATTTTTCCTACAAGAGGAAGGATGTGGTGTCGCAGACGGAGTGATTGACTTCACTAGTTAAAGTAGTGAAATATTTATTAAGGTGAAACGGTGATTTAACAAAATCAGCAGTAAGTGCACTAAAACCAGTAGTAAATACGATAGTGTTTTACCAGATTCGATGTCAGGGTACACTATTATTTACTGCAGAGAGGACAGGGTCAGACAAGCTGTCAGGGAGACCCTCCTGTTGAGTCACGAGGTTCAGAAAGGACCCCCTTGGTTTCTAAACTCCTTCTCAGAGAGGAGTCTGGGGACGGCTGGATCCAGTCCTAGTCCCAGACTTGGTCAACAGTTTATGTCTAAAGGATTATATATGCACAATCAACCCTTTACATTACTTAGTTAAGATTTCAAAGTTTAGCATGCTATTAGTCACTTACTGAGAATCTGTTGCAGCAAGGAATCTCTCAACCTCGAGGAGTAGAACCTTAAGCAAGCGTCCTCTCAAAAGGGGAGATCCTGTCGTGCAGCCCCTGCCACACAGGAGAGCTGAAAGGGCTCTGGGGCTGTCCCCTATTTATACAGTAAGATGATTGACCTATAGTCATATTCTCATGGGAATAAAATTTCTAGGTCCCCACTCCAGACAGTGTTTTGACTACGTTGCCAGCCACCCCCCAAAGTCCAGATACAAGTTATCACAGCTGCTGTTGTGATGGCCATGGTGGCCAAGGCCTGAGCAGGAGCCAGTGGGGAAGAGAAGGAGCAAAACAGGAAGAGCACACCACCACACTCCACCCTGTGACTATGGTCAATTCATCTTACCTTCACAGAGTGGTGGTGTGGTCGCCTCTTGCCTCTGTGCCATAAATAGTATATTGATAGTTGTTTGCGCTCAGTCACGGTAAGTAGAGAGCAAAGCATTGCTATTTGTTATTTGCTAATTTGTATGTTTTGGGTGGTTGAAGTTGGGTTCTTTGCTTGGTCAAGTACCAGATTTTTATATACAGTATAACTATAAACATCAAACATATTAAAATTAGAATCAACAAGATAACAGCTGGGTGAAGCACACGATTAAACAGTCTCGTTGCTGTTGGTGACCATCCAAGAAGAATTTCCCACCAATGGTGTTCTCCATTCTTCCTCATTCTTGGCCATAGTGGCCAAGGGCTGAGCAGGAGCTGGGGGGGAAAAGTGGAAGAAAAAACAGGGAGAGCACACTACCACATGCGGGGTGCCTTGTCTAAAGACCAATCTGAGGTCAGGGAAAAAGGAAGCCCCAGTTAAGTCCATCTTGTGTTTGCAACCAGGCAGCACCAGCTGCTCTGATTCTTCTGGCTGTTACTTTTATTTCCCTACCTACCCCCCTGCTGTAAAATATTCTTTCTTCTACCCACAGATAAACCTCCGGTGTTTGGTGCTTGTAAACGTCTGGATATTGAGTTAGAAATGGTAAGACAGGATTGGGTTTTTTTTCCCTACTACTTGAAAAACATTAAAATAGAAACAGGGAAGAAAAGGTAGGTTTATCTCTTTCTAAATGAGTGTCTCATTAGGTCCATTCCTGTGTTTCCCTCTGAGCAGTCTGCAGCAGGCAATAAAGATTTCTTCAGTGGAAACCTTTCCTTCTGACAAGTTGCAGGGTGCATGAGCTCATTCAGTGGTTTGCTAATATGGCTTTCAGGCTGGAAATGGCTCGTCTGCCCAAATCCAAGCACCAGTCTGGAAGCACGTGGGCATAATTCTTATTACCAGGTACCACAGCCCGTTATCTGGTTAGCCCTTACCTCTACACTGCAGCCAGGACCTTTTAATGGATGCTGGAGATTTTGGAAGTACAGACTCTCTGAACCTTGATTCTTGAGCCATGAGTTCTTGGAAGTGCATTTCAAACTCCTCATCCTTCTGGACAGAAAGAAGAAACCTCTGCTGTGGGTGTTGTAACAAAACATCCTTGCAAGGTGCATCTTCTTGTGGCTTAGTGTGGTCCAGAAGGGAGTACTTTATAGGATTTTTCACTATGATTTTTATGATTTATGCCCCATCTCTCCTCTTTAAAAAAAAAAATGGAAGAAGCCTAATACTAAGGGAAATGCTACTAAAAAAGAACTGAAAGCCTTTAATGCTGTATGCTTTTCAGATCAATGCTAGATATAAAGTAAGAGGCAGTCCCATAAAGTGGGGTGCATGAAGTGATGCCATACTGTGCTTTGCAGCCTGAATTTTACCACTAGCTGCTGTGAGAGTAGATTTAGACTGATGAAGGCCTTGGGAAAAAAAAATAATTTCCATATTGTTCATGGAAACAGACAACTGAGATTCCCTGGAGGTTTCTCTGCTGTGTGCTCAGGCTGTACGTTTTCGGGGGGAGCAAGTGCAGGCACACAGTTCTTGGCCTGTTTTACTTAGTGGGCACATTTCTCCATCTGCCTCCTCTTCCCCACTGTCCTGACAGGCCCAAACCGTGTTCAGCATCCCCTCAGATGCCTTTAAACTCTTTCCTGTTTTCTGCCTGCAGCAAAGAGAGTCTCTTAACTTTTTCCAGCCTGATAGCTTCATGGAAGGGAAGAAAGAGGGAGCAGGCCACAGGTTTTGTCTAGTTGTGTATGGAAAATGATGCAAACCCCATCTGTTGCTCGTGCATGTAAATCCCTGTGCAATAAGGATTTTTAGCTCAAAAAAAATCCTTAATCAATATTTTGCTTCTCAATTTCAGGCATTCTTTGTAGGCCCTGGAAACAAGTACGGGGAGCCGATTCCTATCAGCAGAGCCCAGGAGCACATCTTTGGGATGGTCCTCATGAATGACTGGAGTGGTAATTGGTGCTATGGGAGTCTGCCTGGAGAGGGGGTTACAGCATCATGAGAAACCCTGCATAGGGATAAATTATATATTTTAGTATTAGAATAGTGATCATTGAAACCACTGCGTACAGCTGAAAGGGATGAAACTGAAATGCTCTCTGCATTTCCCAGCCTCTATCTCAGTCCTTCTTCAATCAATCAGTAGAACCAGAAATTGCTGCCTAACGAAGATTTATTTACTTATGAAAGAGCTAATACCAGTCTAGTTTCTTTTAGGCAGGGATGGAGCAGACCTAGGTGATTTCAAGAGAGGCTTGATTTCAGTGTCAAGAGTAGGAAAAGGATTTGTCAATTGCAAATCCTCAGTCACTGCATAAATTTAACTAGCTGAAATTGGCCCTACAACTGGCAAGGACCATCAGCTGGGTGTAAAAGCAGTGACTAAACTGGGGATAAAAATACTGGTTATATGGGGATGGTCTGACTCGTTTTAATTATTGCTGACTTTTCTTCCTGATCTAGCTGGTCTAAGAAAATTGGTTTGAGGGCCTGAAAGGGGTGGATTTAAATCAGGATTTGATTTAATGGCTGGAAAAGGGTGATGATAATGATTCCAATCCATGTTACTGTTTCACAGGTGAGATGGCTGCACAACTCCTAGGATATGTTTAACAGCATTGCTTTGAATTTTCTCTTCCCAGCCCGCGACATCCAGAAATGGGAATATGTTCCTCTGGGTCCCTTCCTGAGCAAGAGCTTTGGCACAACCATCTCTCCTTGGGTTGTTACCATGGATGCTCTCATGCCATTTGTGTTGCCAAACCCTGTCCAGGTTAGCAAGAGAAAGGGTTGAAATAAAGGAAAACGGTGCTAGACAAATCTTAGCAGAACTGGCAGGTCCCATTGGTAGAAATCACTGAGCATTTTATTCAAAGAGTTTACAACTGTGACCCTGCTTCCAAACATATGAAGGCACCCTGGGCCCTCTGAGTTCAAATTCTTGTTGATGTCACTGGGGCTGGCACATTGTGCCCAGAGCTCTCATCCTGCCTGCCTGAGCAGGACAGAAAAAAACCCCTTCAAAACCCCTGGAAAATAAACTCATTGGAGAGCTTTTTGTTAGTGTTTGGTGGCCCTTGGCATCCAGCAAGTAGTGGAGAGAGAGTGGACCCAAGCCAAAACACTTTGTTGAAGTGTTTCCAGTTGTCTGCATTATGCAGATGTTTAGTTAAAATGGAATATGATAATGAAGAGTCTTGCAGAGAGCTCCCCATCTTCTCTGTGCAGGCACAGAGCAGAGGTGTGCTAGCACTGTATTTGTTTTGGATTAACATCCACGCTGTAATGGCAAAAAGGGGTTTTGGAGCCCACGTGCAGAAAAAGGAATTGGATTATATGGATATCATATCTCTTCCGAAAGGTCCTTAAAAGTGTGTGCATGAGAGCAAGCAAAGCAATAACCTGAGCAGTAACAACAGGGAAGTAAAGGGGGTGTACAGCACAGGCTGGTTAAACAAAAAGACCCAGGGATGGCTCATGGAATTTTTTTTTTTTTTTCCTGTGGTGCCTTTTATATGCTTTCAGGATCCCAAGCCGCTGCCCTACCTTCAGGATAAAGAACCCTACACTTTTGACATCAACCTCTTTGTTGCTATTAAAGGTATGGCAATGCTGAGCGGGGTATAAAGCTGGAATTGCCAATTAGGGGATGCAGAACCACCACGTATTTCAGAGAATATGCTCTTGGCTCCACGGTTCTCTTTTTCCAACTTTCCCCAGATTGCCTCTCTCAGAGGAAGAGACAAAGCTCTCCACGTTCCTTCTTGGCCATGCAGCAACGTGTCAAGGAGGGAATGCCTCCCAGATGATCAGTTTACAATGAGAAGCTCTGCCTGCATGGGCAGGGGTAAGCAGGGCATGAAAAGAGCAGATGTACATGAGATTCAGATGTTAACTCAGCTCAGACCCCCTGCTCATGGCCCTGCTGGCCAGGAGGTCCAGGTGTTGCTCCCTTAGTAGAGCAGAGTGTTGGAAATGGACACCTTGTCCCCCACTGCCATCGACACACAGGTTTTCTATGAAATGCTGGCCACCTTATGGGAATAGAAAATGTTATTACTTGTTTCCTGCTAGAGATTACAATGATAAAAGAAGTCTCCATCCATCTGTAAAATCAAAAGATTCCAACATCGTTCATCCAACACAAACAAATTGTTTCCCTGCTTCTTATTTTTTATTTTCCGCAGGAGAAGGAATGAGCATGCCAACTACTATATGCAGGTCCAATTTCAAGGTAAGACTCCAGTATCTTTTATTTATTTGAAATCTTGCTGATGCCATCAGCTCCAGCCTCAGGCAGTTTCAAACACTGACTTCTGCATTAGCTGAAGATCAGGTCTGGTGCGCGTGTGTGCACAGGGGGACAGAGGGAGAAGAGTGGAGGGTGGTGATAGTTCACCCTGTTTCCTGGGATGGGAACTCTGAGTGCTCGGGCACTGAAGAAAGGGGCAGCTCCTTCCACTGCCTGGTTTAGGATGCTCAGAGCATGGTAAGGTGTGTGCCCATTTGTCAGGGAACGGTGAGAGCGCAGGACTTGCATCCAGCTGAAAATTTACAGGATTAAATTGCATGTGTTTTATATGCACATAGCAGCTCATCTAGAAAGCAATCAGCCAGGCCATAGTAACTACTGAGAATGCAGCACTATAGAGTAACTATAGAGGTTTCCTTTAGGCTGCTGAAGGTTCCTGATTAAATAAGGAAACTTATTTAGGGACAGTCTTACCAGCATCATTCCAAGGACACAGTATGTTCTGCATAGGCTAAAAGCATGTCAGAGAGGTTTGTCCTTCGGTGCTTTAGCTTCCTCTTCCTCCTTCCTCCAGCACATGTACTGGACCATGAAACAGCAGCTGGCTCATCATTCAATCAACGGGTGCAACCTCAGCCCTGGAGATCTCCTGGCCTCTGGCACTATCAGTGGACCCGTAAGTGTTTAAATAATGACAGCGACTGAGAACTGGTCAGCACTCCAAAACCGACTGAGCAGGGCTTTGGGTCTAAGCCCTCTTTGATTTCAGCAGCTATGAAAATAGTCTGCAATTCTTTCCTAGGCACTTTGGGCTAACACTTTGGTAGCCCCAAAATTGCACTGAGAAGTGGTGGGGATTTTGTTGCTATTGGGCTGGTTGTTTTTTTTTTTTTTTAATTCTTCCTGTGTTTCTTTCCCTAAGAACTGTCTTACTGCAGGTGCAAACTAATTTCAGTGCGCAAGCATCCACGCAGCCCATTTATACTGTAGGAAATACAGGGTTTTTTTTATTTCTGAGTAGAATGTAAAAGGTGCGTGGGTATTGCTTTTGGTTTCTTTAGTCCTACATATTTGGAGCTGACTTCACAAGCTGTTCTGCTTGTCCTGCCACATGCACAGTTGTTGCAATCTATGTGTAAGCTACTGGCACTTTCTGAAACATCAGATATTAATCCTGTTCTGAAAGACAGCTTCAGGGTAAGTCGTTTCCAAGCTGGGATACCTATACTTCCATTTTGAGCATTTCTGAAGTGCTTTTTGCTTCCTTTTAACTATTGTACTGCAAATTGACATCAAAGACTTACAAACATTCACTAGCTTTGTGCTTCTGAAGAACAAAATGTAAATAAAACTCCAAAACACGACTACATAAAAAGCACTGGGTTTGTAGAAGTGTCCTCAGTTTGTTTCCATTCTTTCTGTAGCAGACCCAAACTGCTTTTACAGGGTTTAGCACCATGTTAAACACACCAGATAATGGCTGGAAGTGTGGCTGCTCACAGCCAACAAGCAATTAAAATGCAGAGGCAGGAAAATAAGCCAGTGTATCAATGAATTCAATCAACAGCAAAACTCTGTTCTATGGAGTTAACGTTCTCGTGCATGTACTTCCAGCAGCAAGTAGCCTAACAGCGCGATGGGTACTAAAAAGTTGTTTATTTGTTTATGAACTCTTGCTGCAGGAGCCGGAGAGCTTTGGCTCCATGCTGGAGCTGTCCTGGAATGGAACAAAAGAAATCCCTCTTGGCAGTGGACAGTCTCGTAAATTCCTGCAGGATGGAGATGAAATCATTTTGACAGGTAATGGCTGAAAGATGGCTCTGACTGGGATGGATCCCAGTCGTGTCAGCGCCTGGCGGGGAGATGGGCTGTTCTGCACATCCCTGCCACACACGCACAGGGGTGTCCATCCAACCTGTCAGGAGGCAAAAGCAACTGGATAGAAATTTCCCTGCAATAAACGCTTTCTGGGTTAGATTATTTGCTTTGCTCAGTAGTTAATAATCTTGCTCTGCCTGCGTGCGAGTGCTGAGGGGATGATGGGGGCAGGTTTGACTTTATGGGTGAAAACATCCCAGGACTAGAAGCAGTTGGTGTGTTGTTACCACCACAGTCCAAGTTTGCACATGAAGCAGAACTTGGCAAATGCTGAAAAAAGTAATTTTGCAAATAATCTTTCATTTGTAACATATTCAATGAAGTGTGTTGCAAGTTCAATATGTGGGAAACAGCATGAAGCCTGCCAGAACAGCTGACCAGCTCCCCTCTGAAAAGGGCTGTGCTTCAGCTGTTTCATGCTGGGCCCTGGTTTTAATTTTCAACTTGAGAAATGAAGGATTTTATGAATTAAAACTTAGCATGGTATTTTGTGATCTAAATCCCACTCCTACATCTTTTTAAATCCAAAGACTGGTGCAAAACAAATCTATTTTTTCCTTTCCTCTCATCTTGTCAACTCCTTTCTGACTTTGAGGTGGCAAATACTTGGCAAGAATAGCCATGAGAAACTTTTGATTCAAGCCTGCCTATGTCTTTGCTACGTCGCCTACTGAATTTTTAGAGAACATCTCGTGGGATGTTGTGCATCATCAGATGAGTCCCAGCCGGTGCCACTCCTGGCTCTGAGCAACTCCATCGTGCTGGTGTGATCAGGGATAGTCTGCACAGAGATAAAAACGGCTCAAGCAATAAGAAAACACTTACAAATGTGACTTAGGAAACATGAGTGACTAATGCCTGTGCAGCAGCCTGAAGTGACAGTAAGATGCTGGGTGTATTCACGTACCTGCGCCAGCTTAATCCAACCAGGACTTTTAGGATTTTTGCCAAAATAGTCTAAAATTTCTCATTTTTTCAAAAAGGTTTTTAACAAAACCCAAGAACGTTTCTGTGATGAAAAAAAAAAACCAAATAGATGGATATATTCCAGTGTCCCGGTGATGGTTCCATAAGTGGTTTTGATATTGCTGCAGCCAGAGCCCCAGTGCTTCCTCTCTGGCAGCCTACACAATAATTTTGAAAATCAGATTTCTGTGAAATGCTGCCAGTTTTGCAGAGGAAGATGCTGAGAAAAGTGGAGATTGAGCTATGGGTGACAAAAGTGAGGAGTTCCCAATACCTCTGACATCCTTCAGCCTCCCAAAACCACCGCAGCTATTCGTGCTGCAATGTGTAGGCATGTGACTCTGCTCTCTGTAGTCTCCCTATACATTCAGTGCAGAGAGACACTCCTCCAGCAGTGCAGAGTACCACAACGCCCTCCAGAGTTTCAGTTCTTCCTCGAATAATTATGCCAGGAGCCTTAAATCAGGGTACAGTTAGGTGTTACGAATATCCATCTGGAGTCAGATGCTGACATCCTTATTGGCACTGAGCACCTTGCAGTTTGGGAGCTTCTGGCACAAGGTGGCCATCAGAGGGACAAATTGGACTACTCTGTGACCCATGTTGCTCTTCATGCTCAGAACAAGCTGCCCTTAAATACATGTTTTAAATCTTGAATGTCTTTTATCTTTAAAGATGGCACGATGGCTTATTGTTAACCTGGATGAAGGCACTGGTGCCCCAGTCTCATGCTAATCGGTCTGCTGTGCTGTTGTACACTGGCAATAGTTGGTGGTTGTAGTGAGCAGGGCACCGAGCCATTTGCAAGAGCCAGGTGCTGCTGGGGCTGTCTGGGGGGACAGTTTGGGATCTGCTCCTATTTAGTGATGTAGGGTAGATCCGGAGCCTCAGGGCACCCTTGAGGCAGGGCTAGTGCTATTGCATCCTCTCCCGAGGCAGTGCCATTAACTCCTGCCAAGCGCCTAGCCCATAATTTCTAGCCTCCCATTTCAACTTCCTATTCTCATTCCCCTTGTGGGAGCTATTTCAGAGCCCTAACATATAAAAGGAGAGAAATATATTTTTCCCAAGAAGTCTTGGGGGAGGGAGCATTGGAAGGGAGGGTCTGCTGATGGTGTGCTGCAAAATCCTCTCTGCAGCTCCTTGGCACCCTGCTCGGGCCGAGGCTGCTGGCAGCACAGAGCTTGCTTTGTTAAATGTCCTGCTGCTTGTTACTGCTCTAAATCCTAGTTGACAGCGGGGATAACTAAACTGGACTGAAATAATAAGCCAGCACTCAAAGGAAAGCTGGCAACGAAACCTAACGAGACAGGCTGCCCAGGGAGGTTGTGGAGTCCCCTTCTCTG